>UZAN01061055.1:0-10224 GCA_900618425.1 Echinostoma caproni
TGTTCGCCGAGCTTGGCAATTGTATTGCATACAATGCATATATGTATTGCAATACAATTGCCAAGCTCGGCGAACAACTGAACATCATATTATACCACCTGAGCTACAAAAACAACAATCAACATCGTTGTTTACCAAACTGTCATATATATATGTATATATACGGCCCTCAGTAACCCGTTCCAGCCAATGAAGGGGCCTTCATTTGGGAAAGTTGTGGCGACAGCAATGGTATGGCCCAGTTCATAGTCGGGCACAAACCCGGGACCCTTACTGCTCCCTGTACACAAAGTCACATTCACTAAGGCAATAAATATTTGAAAATTTCAATGTAATTTGGCTTTATCAGAAACATATCTAACCTATTTATACCCGTATTCCAAATGAAGTTCGATTCTACGATATAGCAACGGTGAACTGCTAATTGACTGCAACTCCTTGACTCCTTGATATAGGCGTGAGGTATATCAATGAGCAAAGAAACAATTGAAAGCGGCCATAGCTTACAAGCAGCTTGACATTTCATCCAAGGATTTAAGTTTAGACTCTGACAATGTAATTGAATCAGTTGAGGGCCTGAGATAAGAAAATGCGCCCTGTGGATGGAGAAGATACTTTCTGGGGCGTATAGAAAGAGAAGCATAATTGTGCCAAGTAGGAAGCTTTGAAGTATCCATGTTGACATGAATTTGCAAATACCGCGGTCTGGTGATAACTGTATTGAAAAGACAATGACAGGCAATTTCCAAAACATGATAACATAATGTCCATTATCGAACGTTTGATAATGTTCTCTGTATTCAAAAAGTTAGGAAGTTGATTACCGCGCAAGGCATACATTTGGATATAGGTTACTGCGCGAATGTTTGTTTGCATTCACTTTTGAAACGGTGGGAGAGAGACGGGATTTCTCGAGTGAGAATCAATATGCTGAAGCATAACATAGTCTATAGTCAAGTTGCGGTTGAACCACATTTACACACTGTAAACAGCAAAATAATACTTGTTTAGCGACTAACAGCCGGTGATTAACTTAAAAGTATTCAAAGTGTTTGAGAGAATCAGAAGTTTATAGACGGGGAGCATAATATCCCTAGATGGCTCTTGTTAAACCTCTCATCATTCATTGAACTCAGTACCATGATCCTATAAACTGTATTGTTTTATTTGGATTTGTATCGTTTTTGCACAACTTGTGTGAGCTCATTTGCTTGCACTTAAGGTTAAAATGTGCACTAGTTATTATTCCATTTTTACAAATGAGAAAAGCGAGTAAAGTGAAACGTTTTCGGTGAAGTTGAGTTTAAGCACACAAATTCTGACGTGTTTCATTAACAGCCTGTTCCTGTTGTTGCTTAGTTGTAGCACTCAATGCGGTACAGGGAAGTTTTTATGAATCAAAATGCCAGGAAGAAGACAGAAAAATGAGCGTGACTATCGATGAGAACAGCAAAAAATATTGCTCAAGGTGGAGCATATGTAGAGGATCGTCTAGAATCGTACTGACCAACATATTGCATCAGTTAATGTGACCAGTATTGAGTTCTGCGGTTATGAAATCAAGTGAGAGAAGCGATTCACAACTCAATATTGCCAAACCTTGGAACATGCTCTTACTTAGGAGACCGGGAAACGCTACAGGGAAACACTTTAGTTAAATGGGGAAACGCGTTGCTGAACATAACAGAACAAAACTGAATATGGGGTTTGGAATCGCCAGAGTTTTCGTAGTTAGAAGGACAGTTTCTCAGTTTCCTCATACAATTGCAAGTGTGTGCGGATCACCGGAAACTACTAACGGTGGTTACACTCAGACACTCAACAGAGGTCACTCCAGACAAGGGAAGGGTATCAGATTCCGTCAACAATTAGGATCTGGTGTCACCAGAGATGCATCCCAGACATTTGGATGTACTAGAACTAAGACCAGAGTGGTTAGAAAGCTGTTGCACTGAGAATAAACATGGAGTGAAGGAATCACGGTCCAACGTTGTCTGAAAAATGTGACATCGTCAGCAAAAACGTTGATGTGTCCAGTGAGTGGAATCGATAGATCATTATTGCAGACAGAAAAGGGGTGCAGAGATGAAATAGTACATTGAGGTTCATCAGAACTGCCGACACAAATGTTGGATGTACTGATTTCCTGTGAAATGCATTGTATACTTTATGTGAAATAGTCAGCAGCCCATGACAGGATATTCATTGGAGTACCAAAAGACTCATGCTCGATAAAAAATGGTTGATCGAGGAACGGGATAAAACAAAAACGAACAATCAAGAAAAATTAAGATCAGATTTGGTTGCAAATTTTTAAGGACTTACTGATAAAAATGAGTTGGAGTAGTCCGTGTCCAGTGTAGATCTGTTAGAGGAAAATACGAAAACTGGAGAGGATCACGCGGATTTGTGTTCAGTGACTGCAATCCTATCAGGATGGCCTCCTGATTCAACTCCAGAGCGGAAAACGTCTATGCATTAGAACGAAACCTCTGTAGAAATACCGTTTCTGAATACAAATGAATTTAAATCAATATTATCAATGCGGCTTTACGACTATTTACACATTAGAGGTATGTCGTGATGCATCAGTTTTCTTCATCTTTTCCAGGGCCCCCTATCCGTTTGATTGCTGTAACCGAGTGTTACGAAGATTCCACTAACTAATTTTTGTGAGGTTTCATTAAATATCATAAATGAAACCGGCTTTTTGTGACAGCTACAATTTGTTCTCACCTACAGTTGTATGAGTATTTGATGCCTAACGAGTGTTTGCTAAGGAAACCTAATATATCAAATGGTACATTCCTTATTCAACAAAACTCATCGTGTTTTTCAAACATAGGAGTTGTCTCGTATTGTGTTGTGAACATTCACCTGACATCTTAATTAATCTATGGTCATTTTCTCCGACGGGTAGACTATTCACCACATTTTAGGGACCAGCTGCAAGATGCTGAGTCCAAACTGAAACACAGATAGTCCAATTGCAGATTATCATGTCATTTGACCAATACTAGACAAGCATAACATTATCTAAATCGGCGATCAGCCTGATATAATGTGACCTGGAACAATTAACCATTTTATGAATTTCAATAGTTACTCGTAACCAGTTCACTGACAAACAGTTCGTTCTATCATTGATAAGGACTATTCTACTTTTGCGAAAGTCCATCAGGGTACTAACCGACGCCAACTCATGATAGTTATCTGGGGTCTGTATAGATGCAATACTTTTGACAGCAACACCATGTTTACTTTTGATACAACTCTAAATTTAGAGTGTTTCCAAAAGAAACCATGTAACCCAGAGATAAGAGTTTTGACTTCCATACCCAAGGTTCATATATGAAGTTAGCCACGGGAGAAATCCTCACTGTCGACAAATGAGCAACCTGGGACAACACAGCTCTCCGTGAGTCAACAGAACGAATTGCACCCAAAACAAATCACAGCCATAAATGGATTTCATTAATCTTAAAATTTACTTCGTTTGCTCATACATATTTTGTTTTTACACTTGCTTTAGATATATAATCGAACGAATCTGCTTTCTCAAAGTCAAACGAGATTTATGATTGTCGCCCATGTACTTTGAACGCGTGGTTGCTAGCCGATAGAAAGTTAATAAATCCATTCGCTCTCTCAACATTCTAAGAGGCAATCCGTTTTGTGTTTTGATGCAAGATACTGATTCACCTGGGTTTGCTTGTACTGATGCCACTAAATCATCCAACAAAGTGTAGGAAGCATCATTGTTCGAATCCGTGATATAGTCTTACAGGAAAGGCAATCCACAAAGGAATTTGCTGTTATGAAACCCTCAGGTATATGATAACGTCCCAGACGGGAGTATATCACTAATAAACTACGTGATGCTAAATTCTGATTATCGATTTTTTCGAATGTGCTTTTAAGGTAGACCGAATGAGAATAGCTTTCAATCCAACCTACAAAAAAGGTAATTGTTGAATTGGGACACCAATTATCATTACCATTGATTGAGTATCAAACATCATAAAAAGCTGGTAGCATAGTAAAAATCAGTGTACATAGTCCACTGAAAACCTCTCCCTCTTCAGCATCCGGTTATGAATAGAGTTTGCTTGAATGGTTTCCGTCTAAGATGACAAAGCTTGTGCAAGCAAAAACAGCATACACGTTTGTTACGCTCCGAATCCTTGTGTGTAACTTCGCAATGGTTTGCCAAGCGTTGGTAACATTTAATCAATAAATTTGAGTTATCACACCTCGGACATATGTAATGTTTGTACTGTAGCAGTCGGAATACCGATATTTCTTTCGATGAAAGCAGTGCGCAATAAGCAAATGAGGATGAATACTTTGCTAAGCAGATACAACAAACGTCGTTTACTTTGAACAGACCGCCGCTTTTGTTTGTGCGAGTGCGCGCGCAGGCAAAAATGAGTCACGGCTCTTTTCGTTCTGACTACACACACGCACGCAACCACTCCGTTACACACACAGCTGTTTCCCAGTCCCCGAGGTTCCGAAAATCGGGTTTAGAAGATGTGCACACACGTGCGCAGTGCTGGCAGTTGTTCTATTTTGGTTCACTGACTGCATCGTCACTGAGTGTTCCGGAAGTGAACGATTTCATTGTTCTGTGGCCTCAAAGCGACAGCACACAGACAAAATGCAGCTGTTAAAAGACACGCTCCTATGTAAGCAATGTCAAAACAAAACCGCTAACCGATTATCTTTAGAACAAACTGAATGAAACTGTTATCGAATATAAACAAAATAAACTTAGGTTTCAAAGTATGTAGTACCTGGCTGAAACTCACCTATACCAAAGACAGAGTTAGTGTAGTTGGAAGTTTCATCTAAAACCGAGCGGTTATCGGAACACTTCATGTGTTGAACGCTTAGATTCAAGCTAAACGGGTCAGATCGCTGATGGATCACAACGATTGTCAGGATTGTACTTTCAGTTGTTGACAGAAACTAATAGGTGAACACTTTCCGTCGACCTTTTGGGGGCCCAACAAGTTCGTTTGTTGTTCAGTTTACCGGGGACAGATTAGCTCATTAATTTCCGTCGCCTAATCTGAATCAGTTGTATTACTCGTTATATTGACGTTTTTGGTGAGAACCGCTTTGGTTCATTGTCACAGAAATTTTGACTTCTGGGATACAAGTCCGATTGGTAACCATCAGGATATACGGTTCGACCTCAGCGTTTATTTCACCTCAACATCACATGGCAGTGGTTCTGAGTCACCGGTGTAAATAAAGTTCACTCGGGAGAGGGCTTCTGGTCCGGAACCGAGTGTCTTCATGTGTGATCAAGAGTTACTTTAAGAAATAAATTATAATCCAGGTACACTGGGGGTGTGTGGATAATGCACTTATATCCAACACGGCTAGCATTCGAAAACTTTCCTTTTTGAAGGTTAAACTGAAAATTAGATTGAAATTATACATAGCAACCGAAATTCTTCAAAATTCGAACTTTACACTGTATACATTTATATATGTATGTTTGAATTAGGTAAATAACTGTTTTATATCATGGATTTAGTTTACGTTATTACACATGCAATTATTCCATAAACAGACATAAACGAGTAGATGAGTTGCGGAAAGAAAATATGAATTGTTGGGTTTGTTGGACGCTATCCGTGTTTGCCTTCATTGACCTTATATATCACATTACTGAGTCGATTACATGAAATTGCCAAGACACTCTTACGTTATACACTAGCTTCATCCATTTGCTTAATATATATACATATGAGAAACTCGCGCACTTATGATGTAAACGATGCAATCACTGTCACTTTGGCTATTCTGGAGCAGTAACAGGACACACTTCTTGTGCATTGATAACAAAAATAAACAAATTGAAGTCGGCTCATCACAGATCGTAGTCCGACGGTTTTTGCTCAAAATATTTTTAGGCAGATTCTCAAACCTGATTGATTTGAGGTGCTTTTATCAGGCATAACAAACAGTCTACACAATGAACACAAAGACCCAACAAACAAACAAATAGAATCCGTGAAACACAGCATGGCTTGCTGGTCAACTAACTTCAGTTTTACATCAATTTTTCCCTCGCTTTTCCCATCCCCTCGTTCTACTTACTCTGTGAGGACACATGAAGAGAATGAATATCTCTCAAATCAACTAAAGTGATTCGATCAAGTTAAGTCATATTGGAGTTTTTAGACTTCAGTGGTTATACAGCTACGCTGATAACTTCAAGTAGATTCATCGTGTCCATTCTTCAGTAGCCTAACCGAGACTGAGTCAATTCATTCGAATTTTTCATGGCTCTACTCCTTACCATGACCTGTTGCTAGGCGCCAAATAAACTTTATGACATTTCCGCAAAATCGATACACTTAGACCACAAACTCTTAGATTTGAAATACCGATTCTTTAAATGATCGCGATAAAAGCCATGTAAATATTCTTCAGACAATCGGTGGACTAGCATGCAGTATATATGTCATTTATTCCACAGTATTAAGTGGTTTTAGGTTAAATGAAGTATTATTCTCTAAGTGCAATGGAAGACCAACGCAATACTGTCGTGCTGTGAATAAAACAGATTACTAAATGTCAGATCTCACACATGCTCCTGGTGCTAAAAGCGAATCCTTATTTCCTAGCTTCCGTTGGATTATAGACAGAATAATACATACACACATGCATAGGCATAGACATATGAAGTGCGCCATAGCAGCATTGCCTTATGCAGTGCACTTCAGGAAACAATGATTGATTGTCTGCGACATTTGTGACAGTATTGATGATGACAGGTATGCAGGGGCTAGCAGCAGTGACCAACTTGAAATTCGTAGACAGTTTGAGGTAATTTACGTGGTCTGGCATGCATTATCCGCGTGAATAACTCATCCATGGGGAATAATATGCCCCAGACAGGGGATGCGCATTTTAGCAACTTAATCTCACCGGAGACACGTTGCGTCAACTTTGCACGTTCGGCAGGGGAAAATATTGTGCGAAGGCAAACATTTTATTTCCCTGTCCCCACGGTTGTTCATGAACGGAATGACAACAGCGCCCTCACAGGATATGACTGAGCATGCGTTATCGGGAAAACATATTACACTGGTAATTTATACATACATGTATAAATTTGTCTTTTTTTCCATGCCTAATTGTGTACGACCAAGACTAACATCAATCATTTGGATAATTTTGGTTGACACAGCGGTGCCATACGAGTTGTATTGGTGCTGTTTGTATTGTCATGTATTCGCCTAAAGGTTCGTCTGTTCAAAACACGCCGGCGACATCATTGTTCTCAGTCTGTTGTGTGCATATTTTATTTTTTTTAATTCGTGAAGAATGAACATTATTTTTCTCATAATTGAAAATAATAAAAAGCCTAAAGGTTGAAAACCAAGAGTGCACAAAGCAAACAAAGGTCATTCAAAAGTTATTTTTAAAGATCAGTACAATAATATTTCGGTATCTCAAACACAATTGTTTTTCCGTATGCTTGGTTATAATGAATCACGATTGGAGATGAATTGGAAAATAATACACTTTTAAGAGAGTGAAGATAACAAATTGGACGCAAGTGTGTTAAGGCACGCAGCAAATAGTGACAGACTTTGTAAAGTTTCAGAAATCTTGACATCAAATAATGTGAGACCGATGTTAACCAAGAAAATTTCGTTTTATGCAAAGACTACACCGATTATCTCTACTTTGGTAGATATTTTAGCAATGCCTCTAGGAAAGTCATACCTATGGAAGAGGTGATTGATGTTTGGTTATTTTCCAAAATTGTGATGTATTCTTTATTGATTTTAGAAACCTAAATTTTGTGTATATTTTAATCTGCATTCCAATGATGATAAGTGCAAACCCTGATGTGTGCCAAACGTATTTCATTAGGGTCGGATACGTGCGCGTTTCTATTCCAATGAAATCCGCACGAACTTGTCCAGTGATGCCGCCTTTCATCATCAAGTGTTTCGGATTGAGGAAACCGTTATTAAACATTTTTAGATAAAAAGTNAAAGTGGCCCAGGTATAGATAATTCTGTGCAACGATGAAAAGCATTCTATTGCAAAAATTGCATAGGTAACCTAGGGATTCATTGCACAAAGTGATAATTTGAAAATCGACAAGTATATATATATATATATATTCCTTAAACATTTTGCATTTTATATAACATGAAGGTTTTCGAAATCTTACAGCCGGATTACTTAATCTAAATTTCCCTTCTCCAAATGTAAGAACAAAACTGAACGTTTTTCCAACTTTTCAGTTTGGTTGCCAACTACCTACATGGATTTGGTTATTTTGAGCTCACGCTAAATTCTGAGGTCTCGTCGAGCATTGCACACGAGAACGTTAGACAAGACTGTTTCCCGCAACTTCAAAATCCGAAATTTTCAGTCAAAATTTGTACTCATGCAACATTGTGCAGAATTCCAAATTTACAGCCTGTCTCCGGTGTTTAACAATGCCACTGAGACTCTAGCAAGGTTAAATACAGATGACTACCTATTGAAGCATAAGTACGCATGAATGCATGACCGGAAGTTGAGGAGATCCTTACGCTCATAATAACTGTTGAAAAAGTCATCAATAAGCAAAACGCTCTGTTCAGGAGAAGGTTAGCTGATCTATGTAGCACGATTTGCGACGCATCATATCTTCCTGCAATGGGGCAGCATAAATCAGTTGGAATGATATATTAGTATATCACTCAAACAAATATAACATAATAAAATTGTTCAGATTTGTAAGGACTACCAGTTCAATAACGGTGTAACTGACGTTTTTGCACAATCGGAGCAATAATCGGCCCACTCATTGGGGTGGATTCTCCGGGGCATCTGAAAACCCAAGGACCGGGAAGACTATCGCGCGCGCAAATGCTTTTTCAGTCAACGATTCTTCTCGTACACCGTGTACCCTATATCTGTCATAATTCTTATTAGAACACTGAATTTTTAAACATCCAAGTGAACGTTTTAAGTAAACGTTGCATAAAAATATACACCTTGATTCCTCAATCATTTTCTGTTGTTTTCAAAAGGCCTACACGATGACTAGTACAGTAATTCATGTTGCCCCGATGTACGCGTCGTAAATGGGTGCACTGGTTCCTTGCTAATGACGTCTTTGTCTCTGTAACCACTGATAAGTCCAAGGGGAGATTAACACTCTCCTCACACACCGTTTCTCTTTTATCTTTCTATATGGAATACCTAAGACACATTTTCTCTCATAAGAATGGCCAGTCGAACATGATGCGTCTAAATTTCGTCTTGCTTCCGCAAATCCCATTAGTAAAATGCCAAGCCATCCCGACCGTCTTAACTTAACTTTAGCTCATCACCGAACACGACGTTCTCTTAATTATCTTTCCATTAGTCTATCCAAAGAAATGTGCGATACATTTGACTGGATAGCAGTCCGGGCAACTATCTCCCCTTGGTGATTCGCTGGTACTGCTTGGAGGTTTCAAGGACTGTTACCATCCACTGGATGCCCAAATAAAAATCAAACTAACTCCAGGTCACTGAGGCTCCAAGTGAAAGCTGTGCTCAGCTATCTTCTCTCGATCTTGTAAAACCTACTGCAGTTAGTCCCCTCGTTTCCCTTATTCCCTATCTAGAGGGATTTTCCAAAATTGGTTCACTACCAATTTTGTGTAATTTATTCCTTTTTTTACAATACATGTACTATTCCATTCCGCTACTCGGTGGGATAAGGTTCAATAGTTTAACAAAATGTGAGAATATCAAAGACAAAGTGTTGATCCTGAAATCTTCAATGGTCACTTATTCATCAAAATGTAACTGTGCGGCGCTTTTCGACACTGAAGAGGAAAAACGGGTTTTTTGGGACAATCAGAGAGCACAAACTAGTCTGACGCTGGTTTCATACGAACAGCAAGAAGCGCTGTTGTGACCAAGCTTGCCGAATAATAGCTCTAGGTTGGAAGCGATGATTTCAAAGTTGAGCAGTGAGTAGCCCCGATTAGACAGAAGCATGTGCACCAATAATCCTACTAGAGTCTGACACCAAAAACTTGTAAACAGGAAAACAATTTAATCGTATTCACAGTTACTGCCCCGTGCCATGCTTCCCCAAAAGTTAGTAAATATATTGGTTAATAATTGGTTAGATCTTGTAGAGGATGCATGACTTCCAGTCTCTCTTCATTCGGTTAGCACTTAACCGCCCAGATCAGGATG
>UZAN01061065.1:0-10216 GCA_900618425.1 Echinostoma caproni
TCGGAGGCTCCAAAAGTTATCATTATTCGTAGCTGGAACCTTAATTCATCATTCCGCACGATGTTATTCTTTTGTGGTCTACAGGCGAGTCAGCAATTCATCACTCACTCAAGGGGTATTCTGATGGCAGTCAGACGCCTGAAGCTTTTTTAGCGGCATTTACACATTCAGACAACAGTTGTTCTCCACTCGCCTTCTAGCATTCTTCAACGAGGAAATATAAATTCATGTTTTCTGGTTGATACCGGTGCAGAACTTCTTCGCAGATATCGAGATATATTTCGTTGTAGCGTTCCTCTTGCCACAGGGAGAGACTGTGATACGTGGCGGTTTACCTATTTGGAAACCGTAGATGTTAATCTGTTTAATGCTGTCGATATCACAATACCGGAGTTCCTGGTGGTCGGTATATCGAGAACATGAAGAATAACTTTCTGCTTCGCATTCAGTCAGAACCGAAAGGACGCGGATGCCGAATGCTTTTCTCTTATTGTATAATTATAGGTCAACCGACTTGCACGGTAATGGTTCACGAATGCGAATGAAAGCCAACAGAGTACCGTTCGCGAAACCAGTGTTGGACCAATAGATCAATTTGTGCTTGACTTGAATTGGTGGAGTAGGGTTCTCACTTTTTTTTACCAACGGTTCACTCAAAACAGGAACATTCTGACAAGGATCCGCCTGTTGGAAAAGGGTGAAGAATGATACAGCTTCAAGTTCTAAGCAGACACGAGCTTCTGTTAGTGGTTATAAATATGTGATAGGTCAATTGAACGAACTGTATCACGTGCACTTACTTCACCCAAGGCAACCGGATCTAGGGGAAACAGTGAATCCACGAAAATGTTCTCCAAGTACCAACGGAAGCTTTTACAGTCCAAGCGTTTACGCAACGCTTGGCGCTCAGATACATCTCCATAATCTGCTTTGGCCGCATCTAAATAAATAATAATAATAATTATGAATAAATAACACGAGAGGACATATAACAGTGACTAATGACAGCAAGAAAAATGAACACGGTATAAAGCTAGTTAACTATGTACTCACCAAAGTGAGTGGAAAATTGATGCCAAGACGCTGGCACACACGGGTATCCATTAGAGTGGGGTGTAATTCACCAACCAAAATTTCAAGATTGATTGCTTTAATTTCGCTCGAAAGATCTTGATGATTTTACAATAACAATTAAACTACAGGAATATCCTTAGTAGCCAAAAACTTGAAGCCAGTTTCGACTGGAGGTTCTCAGGAGCAAACGCAAAAAAGCTAACGAGTAGCGTAGTACAAAATCTCAATGTACTGAGTTCGAAATGTTTTGCAAATCCATTCCCAGGAAAGCAACATTGATTCACGGATATCAAGAAATAATATGTTCCAGTGCACCGAACATCGAAGGAAGCACAGACAACTTCGGGTGGAAGATAAATCCGGATTAGGCATGTGCTGACACCCATATGGCTTATCCTTCTGTAGTATCAGCTTTATGGGATGTCCCTAAAATGTGCATTGGTGGACGACATTAGCAAAGCGCAACGGAGATGGCTAGCCAGAGACAATATTGAATTAAATTTCCCCCGAAATCGGCGGTAGTGAGACAGAAAAAATAATATATGTATCACTAACTCCTGTGACACATACGTCGGTTCTATAGCGAATAATGCGCGCCAGAAATCTTCGAGAATGAGACTGCCATATCTGTGCACTGAAGTACCAAGTAGCATGTGAATCCGCCCACTGATTTGAGACGGGTAAAGCCTAACCACGTTTTACAATGTAGTATATTTAAAATGTGGGTTGCCTTTCTTGGTAGAAAGACGAGTGTCTTTTGGCCACAATATAGCCATGGATTCTAAACAAATATCACGACCGTTTTAGACAGCTAAGAAAGACATCTGAGGGGTTCAATTTGTTTAGGAGCCCTGATGACACTGAAGCACAATTTATCGAGCATTCTAGATCCATTGAAAAAAATTACTAATTTCGTTTTGTCCGCTGCCTCTAGCAGTGGTTTGTTTTTGAGGACACATGCCAAGTGAAAGTTAGGAAGCTGTGATACAAACTTGTGTTCTGCAAAGTTTAATTTGATTATATTGACAACAGATTGCGTCAAGTGTTCCCTGAATACTAGAGCCCTCTGGAATTTTAATTGATTCCGAATTTTGGTGTAGTCCACAAACAGTCGACTTTTGGCCAAGATTCAGAAGAACGTTTATTGAAACGATGAATATGCATGGGTCCGTGCGAAAACCCAATAGGTTCTAACAGCGAGTCACAAATTTAAACGGACATGCACACTGTCGAAGAAGCTTCTCGGTTTCATCAAGGACCAGTTTTGTGGAGACAGATAAACAACATTTGGTAGTTTATCGAGTGAAGTCTTTGGAAAATTATCAATAGATTTCGTCCACCGCGTTTGATGCGTCGAATGTCTTTATCCAATCATAAAATCTGGGTAGCAGCTTGGTGGCGCTCGACCTTTTCATCGACGTGTTCAGCAAGGAGCAGAAATTGTGTTCGAATGATCCGGATGCCAGCAAAAGTTAAGGAATTCATTCAAGAACGAACTGATAGTCAGTGCTCTTACCACACTAATCAGCCATTAACCATGCGCTCCGAACTCACACAGGGAAGCCTAAAGGAAAGTAACCCTTGGTAATTCAGAAATGGCCACATTTGTTTTTACAATCACGATATAAGCAGCGAAGGACGTGACCACCAGAGCAGCGTTTCAAGTCCGAGCTGAATAACTGTTATTCCACACAGGTCCTCCATATGCAACGAGAAAGATGAAATGGCGAATCTCATCAATGGTACAAGGCATCGGAATCGGACTGAGAACTCACGTTGATCTTATTAACACCGTATTTACATTAAAAAAAATTTTATTTCACATTTTAGTATGATGAACAGCAGACAGCATAGTTACCAGGACCTGCTGTACATCGATGAAAACCGGTAACCTAAGCCCCGGGACTTGGAGTGGCAAACCACATAAAGCCCTGATAGGTTGGGCGTGGTAGTGAACCGGACGACAGCAAAGCTGCCTACCACCAAAGTTGGGTGGCGGGGTTCGAACCTCGGACCTTAAGGTCCAAAGCATGCCGGTGACAGAGACCGAACTACTGCGCCCTTATATCCTACAGACTCAAAAAAGGATTGACCTTACTTTGAACTCACTAAGCGCGTGTCTTTTATTTCGTTACAGTTGGTGAGTTTCTGATCACAACACAGTCAGGTTAGAGTAATCTGCTCTCCACGCTCATTATGTATTATCCATGTTGTCTTGATCACTGCAGAAAGCATTTGGGTCACCACGCTTTCACCAACCACAGAATGCTCTAAAACAAAACACCCGTCAAAACAATAGTGTCTTACTCACTACATGAAACACAGTACAAACGGCCAACTCGAAGGTACAGAAGGTCTCCCGTGCGATGAGAGTAATCGACATCCAGAGCCCTGAGATTTCGAGGGGTAAACCGCATGAAACCTTAACAGGAAAGTGGTTAATGTAAGCTGGACACTAATGGAGTGGTATTTCATCCCCAGTTATGTGCAATTGTTTCATTGATAGCTCTTGTATTGAGAACTAACTTGTTACTACAAACGGTACTCTGTCGACGATGTGGAAGTTAGACTGTGTGAAAAAGTTTAACTGACGATGATAAATTTATGTATAAGATGAAAGCCACACCCTCCACTGTTTTGTTTAAGTAAGGTCTTCATCATCAGCACTGTGTATGCAACTAGTGAGAAGATTATCTAGCATCTGATTTGATGATAGAATAAATTTCGTCGAACGCAAGGGAGGTGGCTAGTGGAATGAGGGGCGACAAAGCGCCGCCTTCTCGGTCATTACCGTCGATGTTTCGACAGGCGAATGCAAGTGTCCTGCCCACATAATAACGGTACAATTAATCGAATTAATTAACTTTATCTGCCCGTGAATTCCCCGGTAGAATAGATGAATGCGTACCCTCATACCCAACGAAAAAGTTTATCCCACAATCCATTTTACCATTAAACACTCAGGCATGGAACGCTTCCGACCGAGTTATCCACTTCCCTATGAGATGAGTGATGCGAAATTTTGAGATTCATGAAGGATAAAGATCAGAGTTCATAAAAAACAATGTAGCATAAGCGGAGGTTTGCTAAGCGATAAATCCAACTTTCGTCTAAAAGCACAAGTAATTGTGGTAAATTGGACAGATCAGAATTAATCTATATATAACAGCGTTTTATTTTATTTTTATCAGGTGGGGAGTTGGGTCCACCTGAAAGCTGCATGGGAAAAAACAGAAATAGCGAAGACAGGAACGAGGGCGCTGGCATGTTTCGAACAAATGACTGTATAATGATTAACTCAATTTGTTTTGATACACGGGCATTCGTCATGCGACATTGTCTCGTAAATTAACTCACCAGGATTAAAGCCCATATAGAAGGCTTGATATTCATCCATCCAAACAAGCGCCGTACGCATTGAATTTCGTGTGAGAACGTGATTCACACCACCAGGCCACTGGTAGGGGGACAGTTTACGAAATACGTGACCAACGCGACTGCACGGAGCAATGTATAGTTCACCACCGCATTGCCAAATACGAAGCGACATTTCGACATTCTCACCACCCCAGACCACCATTCCAGTGTCATATTTTCCCAGCTGTATGCCGAGGACAATGTTTGATGGGAAAATATTTAAAACAATTTGTGCCATCATTGCACCAACCGTTTATCACCATTTGCGCAACAAAACACGCCTAAAGCAATACACATGAAGAAAGTGCTACATTGGATGAAAACGAACAGGGAAATCAACCATAAACCAATAACTTCAGTTTAACTTTTTGCAACCATTAGCCGCGCACTTCCGTGCGCCAGTTTCGGTTACTGCCTTTCGACCGCCCATTAGGATAAAAGAGCAGAATGAAGATAAGAATGTTGGGAGCAGAGTAAAGAGAAGGGTGTGTCCAAGAAGTTTATTTCAACAAAACGGTCCCGTTACACTAATAGCCGAAGCCGAGTTCGAGCTAACTGCACTTTTCGACCGAGTTCACTATAGAAAGTGGTGTTCGTCAAGGTTGCCCTCTCTCGCGTTTTCTATTTAAGTTTATCATAGATTCAATTCTTGAAACTGTCCTATCCTCGTGCGATGATAGTGGCATTTATTTTATCTCAAGTGGTAGATTGTCTGATCTGATGTATGCAAACGACATTGTGCGACTGAGTGAAAATCCAGGTAAGTTGCAAGCTTAACTGGATAGTGTGAGTGCTAATGTAGCTATGTTCGGCATGCATTTTGCACACATACAGAAGGCTCGGTTGGAAATTGTCAACTTGAGACACCAGCGGCGCCATCGCGACATTCGGCTGTCTGTGAAGCGTTGAGTATATGCTGCAGTAGTAAGATCTGTCCTGATCTACGGTGCACAGACTTGGCTATTAGGGAAACAGGATAAAAAAGATTGTCCCAGTTCGAACACTGCTGTCTACACCGCATCGCACGAGTTTGGTGAGCAAACCGGACAAGCGATGCTGAGGTTAGGCGCACAGTTTTAGGTAACTGAAGAAACGGTTGTGTCACGTTGATCCTGGCGCGTAGTGTATTCACGAATCAGGAGGAAGAAATCATTTCATGAACAACTTTGCATTTTAAAAGGAAACCGGGATAATAGCCGGTCGAACAGAGACCAAAACATGGTGAGCCAGTTAGGTTTACCAAAAGCTATCTCGGATCAAAATGAGTCAGCGCGCGCGCGCTATCGAGAGGGACAGAATGAAACGAAAGTTATTTTAAATGAATTTCACTAAATTCGGTCTACTTGAAAATTGAAACGGAACTATCTAACATTGTTCGCTGCTTGTCGAAACACACCAACAACAAAGAATTAGGAGAAACAGTCACGCAAACAATCGAGCACAAAAATTTTCAAAATGTGAAGTGCTCTCCTATCCAGAAGGGCAAAGGTTTAAGAAGAAACCAGGCATCTCAGTAAAAAAAGAACGAGATGTTTGTGTTTTGTCTACACTTTTAAACAGGGATAAATGATAAATGTGGGTTTAGTGGGGAGACAATTGAACAAAAGAGGGTGCGCTGAACAGTGCAAGAGATAAAGCTGAAGAAAATGAGCTGGGTATTCTGCAAATGTATACCATCAGCTTCTGGAACGAAGGCGAACGGACGACCGAAGCCATTCAGGACAACTAAGTGAACTATAATGGGATCTCTATTGAACAGCTGATCAAAGAAGTTAAAATATTAGAAAGAATAGCAAACACTTGAAACATTGATGGTGACGGTGGTGGTTTATTACGTGAGCTTGTAGTTAAACTAACGTTTCCAAATTATTTCCGGTACAGTAATATACAACAAAGAAGATAAAGCGAAACATAAATCAAGAACCAGAAATTGAGTCCTATGTGGCCGACGAGCAGGAATTCAACGGTTTTTCCTACGTAACTATCGTGAATGACTGAAATTTTGGCAAGTGCCTGAATTCACACGAAAACAGACTGAAAGACTCATCGCTGTGTACCACATCAGTAAAAGTGGCGTGTGCAGGAAAACCGTCGAGGCCAAACAAGGGTCTTGACTATCACTTAAATGGGGGCAACATAGAAACAAATACATCTTCATAGATATACTGCCCGCGAACAGTTCACACACTGAAGCTGTTTACATTGTCTGAGTATATTGTTCATGATGATGATGTGCACGTTCAGTTCAGTTTTTACAACCATTCAACATGCACTTTCGTGCGCCGGTTCGGTTGCTGTCTCTTTGCTGCCCATTTGGATAAAGGAGCAGAATGAAGATTGGAATATTGAAAGCAAATTCAAGCGGAAGATGGAGAATCCATAAAGACTGATGTTGGGAGAATGAGTGGATGCACGAGCGCTACTGTTTGCGACATTTATCCATATCACTTAGTGTTTTCTAAGCATCGATGACCATCATCTCGGGGTCCCCAGCCAGGGAGCCCAACGGGGCCCATGTGACCCAGTCTCCTGGTTAGGGTTTTCATACCCTCATGCCAGATCCTCTTTTGAGCACCCTCGACCTCTTTCCAACCGTTAACTGCCTCAGCAAACATCACTAGCCGTGGCAACCTATCTGGTGACGCGCGTAACACAAGCCTCAACCAACGTAATCTACGAAAGTCGATCACCTGTTCCAGTGGACGACCGCGACTGCCTGAAACTCTGCTTGCACGAAACATAGCATAAACGAAAAGAAATTCCTATTTGGGTGGAGAGGGCAAGGGTTACACTGGTCTTCTGTATGTACTTTCGTGCACACAGTGATTACACTGACCAGTAAAACTTAAGATTTTGCAATTACGCCAAGCTGGACACAACAATTGTCAATTACCATCAATGGATGAATCAGGTGTGACAAACATCACAGATACATACTCTAAAATCGCCGCAGTTTGAAACCATGTTCCCCCAACGGATGCCGGCGGCAGAGAAGAGAGAGAACGATCATCACAAAAAATAACAGGTACTAGTTCACGGTCACGTCAGAGTTTGTCACAATGGGGAACCTATTCTCGCATTCGATTGATTTGCTTAGTAGATTAATAGTATGTTGTGGTGCTTAAGAGAGATTTAAACAGACAGACTATCGAACTAGAAAAATATGGAAACCTCAGAAGTTATGGGAACAAAAACCTTCAGAGGTACACTCATCATGGTCTTTACCCAGTTTCCCAACGGAACGTACCTCATTGAAGTATTCCGTGGCAATAGTGAAGAGTCCACCAGCCATGGAAGGAGTACGTATTAAGGCCGTGTGATTGGAACCGATACGAGTGCTCTCAGAAGTGGAGATTGGAGACCAGTGAAAAGTCAACTGCCAGTCAAAAGTTCCGTAAATGCGATCGGAACCTGAGTCGCATGGTGGGTAGCAACCATACGAAAAGAAAAACATACACGTGATTGAAAGCATACTTGGTTTTGGGAGAGTTAATATCTGAACTCAATAAACGCTCAACAAAACAGGTTGATTCAATGGATCTAAAACAAACGGATGACGCACACGAACGGGAAGATTCGAGGATCGTTAGTACATGTGTGTGACAAACTTTTCCCCTGAGCTGTAAACACCGATTACACAACATTCAAATTCTGTCAACCAAGATAGGACACCTAACGGATACAGTTGTCTAGCGCAAGAACCAGACTGGTTTTAGACATGATCGAAGTTGTATAAACCGCATTTCCACCTTTAGCAAATTACGGAACACAGACACTCCTTTCCTCGATCTGAAAGCAGCATTCGACCGCTCCAAACTGTGTCACAAACAGGAGCGCTCGTGCATCTTCTCAATATCCTTCCAATCCGTCAGTATGAAGCCTGCGTTTTCTCTTTGAACCGGCTCTTAACGTTCTAACCTTCATTCTGATCGTCTATCCAAATGTGCAACCCAAACACGCACAGGAAGTGTATCGTTAGTGGCTTTGAAAAATGAACTGAACAGATACTCTAACCTGCTGGTAACGTCACCAAATTATCACCTCGGGGACGTGTGTTCGAACTCCACCACTACCGCCTGACTTTCCCGATGGCAACCCTTTGATTGGCCACTTCCCAATTTCTGAAAATTGTATCATTGTGTATTCAATAAAAGGAAGTAAAATTAAAAAAAGGTGAAAAATGAACGCCAACTGAAGTCACANTCACATTTTGTCCTCCTTAATTAATTACCATCCAGCCCCCGGAATACCTTTGAAACATACCACACAGGTTAGCGTGTTCATTTTTCAATGTTCATACATAGTAACAGCTCTATCTGATAATCGAACATTGACCGCACTGCGGGTATTGACACTTTTTAAAGGTAGATATTACAGGTTTCTTCTGAACTCCCTTGTGAATAATGTGGAAGTCTTTTATTTGTACTTTATTTTGTTGAATACACAAAGGTACAATTTTCAGGAAGGGGGAAGCGGCCAATCAAAGGGTTACCATTTAACACACAATGGGAGAATTCAAGCGGTGGTGGTTGGGCTCGAACCAATCCCCGGGATGGTTATTTAGTGACGTTATCACCGGGCCAACACTGCTTGGTGATAGCTATCCAGAACATTATGGTTTCAATATTGTGCTTTACTCAGGAAAACGAAGTCAGTCATTCACTCTATAGAACCCTAAATCTTGCGCGTTCGCGCATGGGGGTTTTAGCTCGTTTTTTCACTGCCCATTTGGATAGGGGAGTAGATGCCGAAAGCAGAAAGCTCGGAAAAGCATCACGATAAAGATACATATGGCAATAAACCAAAAATACGAAAACACTTTGTGCATTCAGCCACATCCCTAACCATGTATTAGACCGATCCAGTGGTTCGTAATCGGGAAGCGTAACGCGATCAAATCCTTCGATCGTAGTTTCTGTTCTTCCATGCAAAACACACTTTTCGATCATTGCCTTATCTCTTGCTGACAACTCGCCTCTCTGTACTCTTTATTCTGCCTGAACCTCTGTGACCTCATTATTCAACGCACTATAGGAAGCTCTTGTCTAGATTACGTAATCACAAATAACGCTGAAGCGTGATCAAACGTATCAAACATTTCTCCCTCTTAGGCACCAGTGGTCAAAGCCTGATCCTAGTGGGACCTAAGACTTACTCCTATTCAGGACACATCTTTTTACTCAAGCTGAATACATCAAGTTCCGTCAACAAGATCTTTCCCAGATTATTGCTCTACAAGAAGAGTATCTCAAAGTGGTCATTGATTAATTTCCTTTAAATACAACCTGGTTGTCCAACATGACATTTCTAACAGACGTGTTTTGAAATATGCCGTCCTGTGATAACTCAGTTCCTTCAATATGGCAGAATAACAACACCTTTTCTTAAACGGCTCCGTGGTAAAAGGAACGTACATTTAAATGTGAAAGGAGGGCTGAAATGCAACGGCAATCATTTATGATCAAAAGTAAAATAAGACGGTAGGATTCAATGTATGCAAATCATTTTTTTTGGGATGAGGAACTGTTAATTTATGCAGCGCGGAATCAAACTGTTATATTCCGAAAACGCGGTGCTGGTCGAGGAGAGTTCTTTATTGCAGAATACAGATGGAAGGTCACTAATTTTGCATGCATAACACGAAAAGCTCATCAGAAACATGCCTTCGCGACACATGGGGCAATGGGTATAGCAGGCAGTGTTTATTCTTCCCAAATATATTACT
>UZAN01061072.1:0-10213 GCA_900618425.1 Echinostoma caproni
CAACAGTGAAGGAGAGATTCCTTTCGAAGGCAGTGTTTTCGCCCTGAATATTCCGATAGAGCTGGTGCAGTTTGGACAAACCCATTTCAGAAACTTGTGGACAGCATAGTGTTCAACTGCCTTGGAACTTAGTTTACTGCACCGTTGGTGAAACCAATCCTGGCACAGATCACAACAGATGCCCTCAACTACCTCGAGAGAACACCCTATTCTGGCACACGGGTAGGGTGCAATACCCTGCTTGGCTCATGCAGTCTCTTTAGGAGGATTTCTCTGAGCTACCATGGCACTTGTCTGGATACGCTTCAAGACTGTCCGGTAAAAAAGGGTGTGTAAAGAAAAAAACCGTACACAAAAACGATAAAAACCAAGGATAAGTTACTCTGTGTAGTACTCTCGGCAGTAACTGTTGTAGCCTAGTCGCTCACCTGGACGGGAATTCGTCACGTTGGTCCTGCCACCCGGGTTCCGCTCAGTTGTGGCTCCCAGATTCAGAGTTCCGATCTCCAGCGCTGAAGGCTCGGAACAAATTGCTCTTTCGCTAATTTCCCAACAGGAAATTGGACTCTCGAGTATTGCCTCCTCTTATTGTCGGCCTAATTCTACAGCGGAACGCTCCATTCCAAAATTCGAAGCACGCGCGGTCAAGGTCAATCTAAGTCCAGTCTAGTTCAATCTAGTTCAGTTCAGTTCAGTTCAGTTCTCACAGGACGAATTGTTGCTCTTACCGATCGCACGTCCATTTCCTTGTGTTGTCGGTGGTTTCGTTGGCTTCCAAAACTTCGAGTCAATAGTAGTTTCTGAAAGGCAGAATTTTAGTGTGCAGTATCAGATCCTTTATAGTATTTCGGAAAGCAAAGCCTAACGATTAACTTTCAACGCTCAACTTCGGGAACTACCACTGTCCAGCATTCATCTAGCCTTCTCTTGAAAAATTTGACATTAATACAGTTAAATACTGCTTCAGGTAGTTTATTCCACAGCGGTATAACTCTGTTTTTGAAGAACCTACCTCGCAAATTTAGTCTACAATGCCTTCTTTTCAATCTAAGTTGATGGCCCCTCGTGCCTTTGACAGCAACAAAAGAGAATACGTTTTGGAGCCTTATACGCGAAAGCCCTTTGACAATCTTAAATGTCTCTGTAAGGTTGCCTCGCATGCGTCTGCGGGCCAGGGAGAACAAGTCCAGGTCCCGCATTCGTTGGAGGTATCCCTTGTCTTTCTGGCCTGCTACAATTCTAGTTGCTAAACGCTGTACTTTATCAAGACAGCGTTCGTCCTGCTTAAAATAAGTTAAGTTTCCACAGGACGAATATGGCTCTTGCCAATCGAGCGTCCAGTTCGTTTTGTTGTCGGCAGATGGTAGTAACTCTCAGTACTGCGTACAGTTCATTTGATATTCGTGATCCTCTCAATTTAGCCCCGTTGCCAGGACGTTGAATCCTTGGGGGTATGCTGAAAGGGATGCAAGAGAAGCAAGCAAGGATAACTTCTCGCATCATTGGTCAGAGACCTCAGGTACACATGTGTTCGTATACAAAGATCACATGTGACAGGATAGTCAGTTTTAGAATAAATCTAATAGTCAAGCCCGAGTTTGCACCATTTCAAAGCTTCCGGCTGAAGTAGGATTTATTCCTTATGTTACCACTCTAAACACTAACCTCGGGGAACGTTGCTGACCAACATGCGTTCAGGGCCACCTTGAAGGCGTTAACATTGGTGCAGTTGACCACTTCTGCGGGTAACGTGTTCCACGTAGGTACGTTCGAACTGGTTGCTTGAATCTTACTCTCTGAATAAACCGTAAATTTTGAAGGTTTTCTTGTGTGAAACTAACTGTATTGTGGTTTAACTGTGGTATTACACTCCAGTAAGTGTGGTTTTATCGTTTTCGCACTATTTTTCGGTGTATACTGTTTTTTGGAAATTTTTTTTCCGTTTCGGAACTTTTGTTACCCGAATTTTAAATTTGTTCAAATTTAGCTCGTGTTTGAGGTATTTTTGTTCATTTTCTCTCGCTGTAAATCTTGTTATTGATAGGAACATGCCTGGAGCTGACTTTCCCTGCTTGAGTGAGCGATGTGGAACGCGGTTAGTTAATGGGATCGAATGTGAGGTTTTCTAGAAATGGGCACACGCAAATTGCTCTGGGATAACACCAGAGAGATATGCCGTGTACAGCAAAGATCCAGGGTTGCAGTGGATCTGTAAATCATGCCTGGACATGGCTAAAAGAGCATTGATGGAGACCGTTGCCAACGGAATACCACTAGAGAAACTATCGGTTATCAGCCTAACCAAAGCGAGCAAGAAAATGAATCCGCCGAAAACATGCGCGGATGGTCAGGGAGCCTCTTGCCGAAATCTTAAAGAATGAAGCTACTGGCAAAGGCTCGAGTAAACCCAATGGGGTAACGAAAAACATCCTATATGAACTAGAAGATCAAATAGAGGAGATCAGTGAGCGACTTGGGTCACTGAAAGCAACAAAGGGAGGCCAAACTGGTGTCCACAAGGCACTTTTGATCCTCAAAAATTAAGAGCCGCTAGTAAAGGAGATAAAAGCTAGTCGGGACATGGATAGACGCAGGGTGCTAGATATCCTAAGGATAGCTGGCATGGAACGATGTAAACTCAAAAGGGTCCACAGAGTGGGCGTACGGCGGGGGACAAAAATGGTCAACCCCGAGCGGCTAGACCATTTCTAGTGGAATTTGCCGACCAAGCCAGTAGAAATCTACTACTGGCAAACTCTGGGAGAATATTCAACTTAACATGGAGTAGGTACAAAGTAACCCTGGATGTGCCAAGGGGGCTTAGAAGGCAGGGTGTTGTTGGAGCACCCAGGTTGCACAGTCACTTCCCGAGTCAATTCGATCCTTGACGACCGGTGGAAATAAGGCTTCACCAATAGTGGTGATCGAGGATGTCATGGAGGACGAGGAGTGGCAGAGCTGTCTGGTTCCAGAGACAGCCGAAATTACTGTTATCCATACATCCGGGGTAGCAGCAGACACTCCCCTAAAGAGAACCTGGATCCCTATAGAAACCCCCATAAACTTGAAGTCGTCTCTATGGGCATGTAAGGAGGATGGAGGTAGCAAGTCGTCAAAAAGCGTATTACCCACTCGGGTGCTGCGACCGAGACCCAAGACAGAGTGAATAATGGGCTCCACATTCCATTCACAGCGAGCTGTCGGTTGCTTGTAACCAACACTGGCAGTATTAGAAATAACTGGATGGAACTCATCATAGCAGCATGTGACCTAAATGCAGCTGTAATAGCTGTAACGGAAACATGGCTTAAGAATCCCGGTAGAGCACCAGGTTTAGTGCTAGACAGCTTCGCCATCCATAGGCAGGATCGGCCTATAGCACCAGGAGGAGGAGTAGCCTTCCTCATAAGAAAGGATATTGTGCACCTAGTTTGCGAAGTTTCAGTGAACCTGCACAGTGTTCAAATATGTGGGTAACTCTTCTATTGCCGGACAATAAGATTACAATGGCGTGCGTTTACCGGTGTGCCGAGGCTGTGACCACAGATGACCGGGCACTGCTGACGCACTACTCAACAACTCATTGTATTTTCCTGAATGTTAAATTCGTATCTTCAATTTTCATTTTATTGACAAAATTTTCCAGTGTGTTTTAATAGACCCTTAGTTTTGATGGGCAGTTTGTTTGTACGCCACATTGATTTTCGTACAGCTAACCATCGCCGCCCCATACATACTTTTGGGAAATGAAGGCTGCAGCTTATTGTTTATTCTAACTCATTCATGTTATCATTTAGATGCCACAAATGAAAATGTACATATCTCAGTTATTTGAATGTACGTATCGTTGTAAACTTAATACGATTACCTTCAATAGTTATTACGTGTGGATGAACGTGAATCCTCCCGTAACTTTAACTTGATTTTAGTTGTATTTCATTGTTGAATTCGCCGATAACGCGATAACCATAGTGCATCAAAAGTGGTTCATCTCAGACAATGAGTTTCTACTGCTTAAACCGGGTCAACCATCAATTATTATTATTATTATTATTATTATTATTATTATTATCAGCTTGATCGCAAAGTTAGTAGATTGCACAGCTGACATATGGCACTCAAGAAGCAGCAACACCAGCTTACCGCAGTCGGTGACTGAAAAAGAGAACTGTCTACCACCGACACAGTAAGCTTTTATTCATTTCTAATTATTTATCACACAGTTCCTCAGATTAGACGCCAAGTAAATCTGATACGCAATGCCAAACATCAAGGTGAAATATTTAATCAATATGGTCACGGAAATTAGCTAATTAATGAGATATTCGACTTAAATAGGTCGCTTTTATCTGCTCAATTAACAATGATGAGTATCAAACATGGAAGTTGACTTTAGTGCACCTTTCGTTTAGAAATAAATGTAAGTGAATGATCCCTTTGTCTTCATTAACAGTGGATTGAACTTGGATGGCATCCGCGGGAAACACGCATTGTCTTCATTGTATATAACAGACGCGACCATGGATACGTTCAAATTTTGATTTATACTAATATTCTTTGACATTTCGTTTTTGCAAATCAGGGAAGTCGTAAAAAGTATAATTGGGAGCTAATATGAACTTTATATTGAATTTAAATAAAGTATTTGTTATAAACAATCCCTTAGTTATGCATAATAACTACCTTATCTATTAAAAAAACTAGAGAGGAATAAAAAATGAATCTTATCGTGAACACACAATCAACGCTTTATTACAAGATATCTTTGCATGAAATCTAATCGGCATTTAAACTTATCGACTTATTAATTTGGGAGACATATTCCTTTCTGTTATATTTGAGCGTTTGGTTTGAGAAGAACCAGTCTTACGAGCAGGCATTATAGGCCTTGCAAATTGATGGATAATCAGTTAGTTTTGCGAGCAAAATCAAAGTGAAAATATGAGCATAGAGGGCGAGTGAATTGGTGGCACGCGATAAGATGTTATGAAACGAGTGTAAATGTTGTCTGGCGTTGCGCTCGTTATCTTATATTGATGGACACAAACAAAAATGCAATTAAAATTGTCAATCCAGCACTACAACAATAAAAACTTCCAGTATGATATTACGCGAATTGTGTAGACACTGGCTCGTATGTTCAACCTTATAAAACAACGGGGATTCACGGAGATTCGCGGGGATCGACGGGCATGGGAACGGAAGTTTTCGAGTGGCCCGGTTCTTGGTGGTATTTTTACCCTTCGGTGATGGACGGAGTTCCTCGGAGTTGTCTGTTACTCGTTATCCAATTGTGTCTGAAACGAGAGACAGTTAAAAGTGCTGCTAGTCAAGTGTGTTTTCCTACGCTCGTACGTAACCAAATAACCAACACCGCATAAACATGATTCCTAAAGCACTTGTTACCACATGCATCGCGATGTTCCGCTGACGCCAACCGTTACAAATCCGTTCCAAACAGCCAGGACGTATAACTAAACCATACAATCATTCTTCCAACAGTCAGGGTCAAAGGGAAAAGAAAGGCAATGTGTTAGGTAGATGGAGAGGAAAGAGGGCCCTCCCCGTGACAGGACCGCAACCCACGCTTAATTGGCACGGGACCGACAGAATGCCCCGTGGCTACAGAACTCGGCCGTTCTGGCCAAGGTTTTGGTGTGAAGGTGAGGGTGTGTCCGGATGCATGAGTGCTCTTTGCTGTGAGGGAGGCAGTACCTCCGTATCCTAACCCGACTCCGGTCTTCGACTGTCAGTGATTATTCAGGTGAGATTGTTCTGGCGAACCACCTTTGCGTTTCATTTCCCTTTTTACTTGCTGTATTTCATTTTTTATTAGTTTATTTCTTTTCTTGTTCTCTTCTTTCTTCTGTTTTCTCTCATTTTTCTTCCCTTATCGGTTGACGGGATAACTCGCAATATTAACTGCTCCTGCAGTTGGAACCTTGTGGGAACCCATCTTTTTTGATGCCTTGTTGTTCCCGCGTTCAACGACAATGGTCGTTGGGAGCCGACTCGAATTTATCCTATCACCAGTCACTCACTTTTGAGTGTTCCTCTCATTGTTTTCTAGCCGGTAGGTTTTCTTTTTTATCATTATAGGTTTTTTGGGATATTAGGAATAAAAATCCCGGTGCCTTGCTTCGATGCGGGCTGAGTCTAGTGTTGGATGGGCATTCTATCGCCTTAGTGGGTAGACCCTCGTGATAAGTACCAAGTGACGATCTGTTGGTTATCCGGCCTTGTTCGCAGAATGCAGCTCTGTCATCAGTAAGGACAGACTAAAGATAAATTTAGAGGGTATCACAACCCCGTCTCATCATTCACAGACATACATAATGTACGAAATCACAGCAATCAAAGGCCGGTTCTCAGATGCCCCCGGTTGGGGTCATTCCCAGTGCCGAAAGCGGTATGTCGAACGGGAGCCAGGGTAATGTTCGGCTGTGTTTGCGAAGTAGCTTTTTGAATGAATGTTTACTTATAGCTTGGACTACTGTCGTTGGCAGTGAGTTCCAAGGGCGACATACATGTACTGAAAGACTGTTCTCGGACTCAGTCTGGGAGCGGCCGTGCAGTGCTGACAGAGGAACCATCGTGAAAAGATGCCTGTTAGGATGCTACTGAATGTGGAGCATGTCCCTCAGGAGGATCAGGTTCTTCTTGTTGTTCTTCTTCTTTATCCCATGCTGTCCCAGTTTAGCGAACGGAGTCTGTCTGGTTAGGGTTTGTGCGGCAGGCCAGTAACCGTTTCTTGGCGTTCCTTTGTACAAACCCGACGGCGTTGATATCCCTCCTAATCGGCGGTCGGCACGTCTGAGTGGTAATCTTTAAGTGTGGCCTCATGAGAGTTGCAAAAATCCCAGAGAATGACTCTGGTGTGAATTTCCGGAGAAATCGGCTGAGTTGGTTTTGTCTGAACATTTCCCTCCGGGTCAGGGTGTTAAAGTTAGTTTTCTGGGATAGATCATCGGTAGTGATTGTGCCCAGGTTCCTTTCGTGTCTGACCCTATGTAAAGTTATGTCTCCCAACTAGTGGCCGTTGTGGCGGTTCCCTGCAATGTGCATTGATTGCATTTATCGAGTTGAACGGCAAATCATTTGTGACCGACCAGGTAAACAGTTTGCCCATGTCCTCTTGCAGGGTATGTGTAAATTCCAAAACGACTTGTTCTAGCTCGACCGTGGCCCGAGTGTAATCGACTATTCTACGATCGTTCTGCATAGCGTCAATGAAACCGTTGAGCAACGCGTAGCGAAATGCGAACCCCGAAGTTAGAAGGATATTGATCCGCAATGCGTAAGGTACAGTTTATTTCATTAGGCGAGTCAAAGAACAACGTACCTGAACAATGCGACTCAGTCACTATACAGCCAAAAAGGTAAGTTCAAACAAATAGATAGAGACCTGATATAAAGACAAGGAAATAATAATACAGAAAAAGAACATAAATACCTGTTAGGTCAAGCAAAGGATTCTGTTCACTTAACGTGAAACGCCAAGATAAATTTAAACAGATCGACACGGGGGAGAAATTCTGTTCACCAAACGTGAACAGCCAGTGATCGAAGTCAGGTATGCACTCGCAAAGAGCAAGACAACGAATAAGGCCATAGGGTCAGTGACGGGGAATATAGCAAGGGACTGGGGCGCTTATGGATCGGGGCAATGACACACCAAGGCTACGTTAGTGCACAGGACAATGACACGGGTGGGATCAATAGGTAGACACACAAGGTCATTGGACACGAGAATCCGACATCAAGCAACCATAGACAATGACTAACACGAGGGATCACGTGGTGATCAAAGTCAAATCAGAAGTGACTAAAGAGAACGTGTTCATACAGAGTCGAAAAGGGGTAATTGGGAGGGGAAACAACAGTGGTCACGCCTCTGACCGGGAAGAGGGATTTTCTTAACTCTGTGGTTTCTACAGAATGCCTGTCCATTATGCTTCAAATCTCACGGCAGATCTTGACGTCGTCTGCATACATCAAAAGGTTTGATTGTATACCTATGGGGAGATCAGTCACAAATATTATGAACAGCCTGGGAGCTAAGCTAGAGCCCTGAGTTACCCCACTTGGTGCCTTAACCCTGTCCGAGAGAGCGCCGTGTGCTCTAACCTGAAAGGTTTGATCACGCAGGTAGTCTAGAACCCAAGCTATTAGGGTTACAGGGAATCATAGGTTCACCAGCTTCTCTACCAGCAGAGAGTAACAAACTCTAATAAATGCCTTTGAGAAGTCAAGCAACATAACCTCTAGTTGTACCCTTCTATCCGCAGCAGAAGCGTGGTACTTTATGGTCTCACTGAAGTTGGTTAGACAGGGTCACTTCCCCGAAAACCATGCTATGCATCTTTTAAGCGATGAGCTAGCCCGACAAACTCACTGGATATGTCGTCCACGGGATCCTACATTACCTCTGAGACCACCGAAAGCAGGGCTACCGGACTGTAATTGTTTGACAAGGTTCCGTTCTTTGACTCAAATATAGGCGAGATCGCAATAGTCTTCCACTCCTTTAGAACCACGCCTACTCTGATAGAGTGGTTGAACAGTCCACTTATTGGTGGCGCTAACTGCTCTGCGCGTTACTGCAGTATGATGGGTGGTATCTCATCAAGGCCCGGTGACGTTTTAGCTACGAGAATCACCAGTTTTAGTCTAACTTGCGCCGGGAGAAACGACACAGGTTTCATAGACTTACTGGATATGGGGTTTTCTGCAGAATGACCACTTCAGCCATTTAACTTCTTGCTGACAAGTAGTAGTGAGAACGAGGAATAAACGTCAGGTTAAGTTAGGTCAGGTCACAAGACTTGTGGATCCAATTAAGTTGAGTCCAGTTTCTTTCACTGAGAGCCCCACGTGTCTGTAGTCTGGTTGGTCACAGCTTACCCAGGTTTTGTCCTCCTATAAATCGTCTATCACCACTACTCTTTTCGGAGCTATTTTGATCGGCTGGCGCTCCACGAGCCNGCCGTGGAGTTCGTCCGGACAGACCAATCCTCCTGCGCTGTACCTCACTCCCTTTACGACAGAGAGGACTATCCTTGTGTCCTAGTCTATGTTTTGTGAGCATAGTTCTCAATGCCTCGTTCGGTCTGATGCACCACCCTCCCTTCGTTATCTTGGCTATTGTTCCCGCCCTCGCAGTATGTCGAACACTTGCCGTTTATCCAGTTCCCTTCGAGCCTTAGACTCCCAAATAAAGGATTCCCGATGAATAATCAAAAACCTNATTTGTCTTTCGATGAACCTGACCTCGGTTTCTAACTCGTTGTAGGCAGAAGTCAGGGCAATGGATTCAATCATGCAGCTCATGGATATGTTTTTTGTCGTTAGCCACATAATGTTTTAATTTTGGTTTTCAAACCGCCTCTTTGGGTTGTGATTTATGTAGTTTGTCGGTGGTAGTAGAGGTAGCTCACCCACGGTCCCCACCTGAGTTCGTTTTGCAATTACCGTGGCAGCTGCTTCGACATACGACCGTCATGATACAGTCGTGCTTACTCTGGGAAGGCTCCGATGTTTGCGAATTTATGGCGTCCTGGCAGGCTGTGAGTGCTTTAAGCTCCTAAGATGTGCTGCTCGTGCCGCACCTGTGCGTGGTATGCAGCCCCAATCATCCCACCATATTTATTGATATGTAAAAATCTTTCCCGTAAAACCCAGACAAACCACTTTTGATCTAATTCCGTGAATTTCATGTTTTACTTACTCAACACCATTCGCCACATACATACATCCACGTTTAACGTTCCACCTTTTTTGTACATTTACGCATTATTTGACTTTGTTTTTGTGTTCCTTCCAGACCCTTTTCATTTAAGTCTTGACCCAACCGCTCATTTTTGACTCGTTCCGTTAAGCAGGTGCAGTGGCAACTTTCTCAACAAATTTCATGTCAGTACACGGATCCAGCTTCGAAGCTGGATCTGTGGAACACAACCTACTTTGGTACATAATTTTATGAGTATTGTGACCCATCTTTCCTTATTTCTTATCTATCTGACTGCGGTTTCATCCGACTCGATTGGCTAAACTCCGTGGCACATGCTAAGCAGGTAGCTGTGTCCACTCTATCAACTGATGTTCTACCATTACGCTTATGCACCTCCATTTTGGATCTGTAGAACTAGACACGTTTTGACAACATCCTTTTACCAGTATTATGACCTAAGCACCCTCCTTGATTAGAATTTGT
>UZAN01061095.1:0-10199 GCA_900618425.1 Echinostoma caproni
AATACAACCACTTCCTGTCATTCGATCTGACCTAGTCCGATAGACAAAGAAGTACTACCGTGCAGTTCAACCAACCAATTGCTGCATCTGTAGTTCAAGTTTTCTCATCCCTGAGGTGATATCATCACAGCGAGGGGCGGTCGGGGTTGGGTTGGAGCATGCGGTGATGTGATGCGAAGCTGGGTTCACTTCGAACATTTTATCCGTGGCCAGCGGCATTTCATCCAACGAACTGTTGGAAAGGACGGATAAAACTTCTCGGATGCGTCGAGGAAGACGCTTCAACCAAAGTTGGTGGAGGACGGCGCCATCAAGTGCGTGGGTGCCGAGGNCATGTGTCCCAGCAACTGGGACGGCGTGCGATCGCCGATTTCGAGGTTCCCAAACAACTCATCTAATCGACGTTCATCCGACACAGCTGTGCGGGTGATTAACGCTTCCTTCAACCGAGTGTATGGGTCAGTCTCAGGCTTGGTGATGGTGATTTTGAACACCTGTTCCGCAATGTCGGTGGGCAGGGAAATGGGCTTCGGCTTGGGCGAATCATAACCGGGGGTTGTTAATAGCAAATGCCGGCAATTTATTGTGAGAAGACATGGGAAGATCCTCTATGTCTAGTTCTGATTGCTCCATATGTGAAATATACAGTAAACGAGTAAAATAAAATGAAGTGAAATTCCTGAAAAATCTGGGGTAACGTAGGAAAATATGAAGCTATAGATAATCTAAACAAGGACTCACCAAATATGAAGTGGAAAAGATGCTACACATACGAATGATAATGAAATAAACGGCACAAGGAACGGACTCACAAAAGGATGGTCCGGCTGGTTGATTGATTCTGTTCCTCAGATGTGTGGCTCCGGTCGATGAGGTGCAGTGGAGCTGATATGGACGACTGCGACGGTTAACGGTCCGCTTTACGATAACTGATAATGATTGCGTTATGCTTCAATAACACTCGGAGAACACGTGCGTAGTTACGAACAGAATTTGTGTTGTGTTCTTACATGTTGTGCATATTAAAACAAGCTGTACAATCATGTCAGGTAAAAGTGGATAGGAAAGTAAGACTCAACAGACTGAGTTATGCTGAACTTGGTTACTCCCAAACACATAGAGAGGCCCTTGCAGTATACTGGGCTGTTACTCATTTTCACAAATAGTTATACGGCTAACATTTCACAAATATATCGGACCACGAGGCATTGAAGTTCATTCACAATCCCCACCAATCTCTGGCAAAGTCATCAGCGGCCATGGTACAGCGACGGAGCGTCACACTAGCCGGTTATTCTTACGATATTCAACATCGCAAGGCTCATATGTTTGAACAAGTGGACTGATTATCGTGTTATGTCATGTCAGAGGAGCCTGGTACATCTGATTGTTTGTTAATACAACCACTTCCTGTCATTCGATCTGACCTAGTCCGACAGACAAAGAAGTACTACCATGCAGTCATTCCCTGTGTTTGTCACGGTTGGCGAGCTGACACCAAGCGCCCTTTGCGAGAGTTTTCTAAACGTTGTGAGGAACTTTCAGTCACTTGTGATGAAATTTTATGTCTCAATGACCGAACAATCATTCCTCCATCTTTACACTCCGCAGTGCTGACTGACTTGCATTCGAGACATCTCGGTATTGAGAAGATGAAATCACTTGCACGTTTGACTTGCTGGTGGCCAGAGCTTAACAGTGATTTGCGTCGAGTGGCCAGATCATGTGCTGACTGCATCCACAAAGCTCGCACACAACCATCTAAGTGGACTCCTTGACCAACGTCTTCTGAACCCTGGCAGCGAGTGCATGCCGATTACTGTGGTCCCTTCTCAACAAATACCACGTCCTAGTGATTATTGACTCTTATTGACGTTGGCCTGAAGTTTATTTAATTACACCACCCAACGCAGAATTCACTATAACTGCTTCCCGGAAGACGTTCGGCCGGGAGGGTGTTCCATAAGCTGTCGTCACTGACAATGATAGTCAATTCACAGCAAAGAGCGTGACGGATTGATGTAAATCCATTGGCTGTTGACATGTACTAACTCCACCTTGACATCCACAGTCAAATGGTGCAGCAGAAAACTTCGTTTGCACATTGAAAAGTGCAATCGCATGCTGCCACATCTCTACTTTTACTGATTCAGACAGCGGTATTGATAATTTCTTCATGCAGCACAGGAATTCAACTCACGCTGCTACGGGGAGCAGTCCGACCAAATTATTCAAAAATCGTATACCTCGTACCAATCTTCTCAATCTGGAATCCGCCGAAGTGATTTTTCATCGTGGAAATGATCTACGTCCTTCAAGAGGACTGGTGTTGAACCAGATTGGTCAAAGAATGTATCAACTCCTTGACCTAGATGATGGGGCAGTTCATCGCAGACATAGTGACCAAATAATTTGTAACACTCCCAATTCTGAGTATTCTAATCCTTCTCTTTCTGAGTCTATTTTCAGATGAAAACCATTCAAATGAACCTTCCGAGAGTTCCATTTAAAATCCTGGACGATCCGAACGTTTACGTTTCAAAGAGCTTCACCCAAGCTGCGGTGGATGTGGTGATTGTGTATAAACTGAACATTCTTGTTTCATTACATGATCGATTTCTTTTGTACAATTTCGGCGCGTAATACAAAACTGACTTCCAATATTCTGGAGTTATGTTTCATACTGCGTACTAGTTAAGATGGAGCTTAATTGAGCGGATTATTGCGATTCAATTCCTGATACCAAGCACAGATTACCACAGGAACTATCCACTTTCAAGTGAATTGAGGCCATTTTAATTCCATCCATATTGTTGGAGCATTTAAGAACCAACGGATGTATTTGAAACTGTTGATCAGCAGCGAAAAATGAAAGAGAAATTTCCATGCGTTTCATAGAATTGAGGCCAATAATAGAAATGTTGGAATCAATAACAAGAAAGAAGCCATTGAATGCGTGCTGTTCAACATCAGTAAGGAGTAGTTCACACGAACCCAAAACAGGAAGGTTATGGCCAGTTATACTTTTAACCAAAATGTCAGTTGTGTTAAGATGCACACGTGGTTTCAAACGCTGAAAAACAGTCTTTGAAATAAATGAATTCACACCACCTGACAGGTAGTGTGAGCATCACATATTATACTGTCCAACCCCAAAGCAACAGCGGGACCTTTGGTTAAAAATCGGAACCCGTCAGATGCGCACCCGCACAATTCATCAATCAACGGTGCCAAATATTGCATTGCGTTTTTTGGTTTACATAGACCACAGTAGAAACCGATAATGAAAACCTCCGGTCGCTGTTATACTAGACGACTGAGCACGGGTCACAGCTGCATACGTGAGCTGCGGCTATTGGCAAACGCAACGGCACATTCAAAGCCGAAGGCCTTGGGATGATTGTATTTTTAATTGCATCACACAAGCCAAAGTGAACATGTCTTCCGGATTCCATGGATATGCTTTTCGATACCGGAGGAGTCCACAGAAGAGTTCGACTGTCGCTCAGTAACTCCGAGAATAATCTTTGAAGATGTTTCAAAATTCTGTTGATGGTACTGGCAGACGGTTTAGCCTCTATCGAGAAATCCCGGCATATATCAACCAAACTGGGCCGGTTTTCAGCAGTGCCGTAAACATCTGAAATTATACAAGGCCAGACAATTAACTGCTTCTCTACACATTACTCAATGTACTTGGTAAATGGACTGAATATATAGAGCGTAAAACAGCTTGCGTGCCTTCAGAGCACTGTTGATCTAGTAACAACATTAAACACATCTTGACCTACATAGTACAACTTACTGTTTGAGGAATTACTCAAGGCAAATAATGACGTTGTAGAAAATTTCTCCGGAGATATGTGACTACCAATATCACCTATCGGCATCTCTTATAGGAGATGTGATTATAATCACATTATATCTCAATACATACCGGTGCAGGGCTGGCTGGTTTGTGGGCTGATTGGGTTTTCAGGGACAATGATGTCACAACAATTGCTATCACGTAGTTCTAATGTGGGTTGCGGACCTAAAAGCAAATAGAATTATGTACAATTAATCTTACTAGCCATGGGATTGTTGGTTTTCGTTGTCTGATTCCTGCATTGGCAGCAGGTTGCAGTTGTGGACACTCCGTGGAGGAATAACTGTGAAACTGCCGATAAATGGCCTGTTTAATTGTTCCAAGAGGTAGTTTAATCGATATATGACGAGATTTTCGCATATTGAAAATATTTTCGAACAAATACGACGAGTAACACAATGGAGATAGATTAGAAATAAACCGCAGGCAAAGAGAGCACGAAGCACACAAGCGAACAGCAAAATGATAATGGCGGAATATGAAAGTAGGATTGCTCGCAATGCTAAACAGCATCCAAAAGTCTATTACAACTATGCGGAATCTAAGGCTCACCTTCGGGTATCGGTAGGGAATGTGGTTATTTCAGAAGGTGTTAGTGAGACCACCAGCAGGGAGAAGGCTGAAATCCTAAAGGACTTCTTCGAGAATGTCCACACAATGGACTTAGGTAAGCCGCTGCCTGACCTACGGGGTAGACTCCCCGAACAGCACATGGCACCGTTTGTCTTAGAGGCAGAGGTGGAAGCAACACTGAGATACCTGGACCAGAACAAGGCCTCGGGCCCGGATGGGCTCCATTCAGCAATCCTGCGCCCCATTGCTGACATCATTGCAGATGCTCTGGTGAGATTTTTTAACCGATCCCTTGCCTGAGCAACGCTGCCGTCCGACTGGAACACGGCAGAATTGGTGCCAATTCACAAGGATGGGTCAAGGACAGATACTTCAAACTAGCGACCAGTAAGCCTGCTATCGGTAGTCCTGAAAACCTTTGAGCGTATTTTTAGGAAGAGGTTCGTAGGATATCTGGACGAACAACACATCATAGCAGGCCAACAACACGGCTATGTCAACAGGAGGTGCTAAACGCAATCCACGGCTGGGCCAAAAAATGAGAGCTACCACTCAATGTCAGCAAATGCAGTCAACTGCTGCTGAATGGAGGGGCAGCGAAGGTGCGGCAACTAGGCGCTGGGTCAACAGACACCATAGAATCTACCGCTGTGGTCAGGGATCTAGGTGTGCAGATAAAGTCATCCTTTAAACCCTCAAAGCAATGTGAGGTAGCCGCAGCGAAAGCCAATATAGCCTTATTCTAACTCTGCCGAAAGGTAACATCGTGGGAGGCTAACGTACTCTTGCCATTGTATAAAGTTTTTGTGTGACCACATCTGGAGTATTATGTACAAGCGTGATCCCTCCTCCCAGTAAGGAATAAACAACTACTCGAGGCAATGTAAAGAAGGTTCATGAGGATGATCAGTGGACTGCAGGGTAAGTCACACGAAGAAAGGCTGGCGGCACTTGACTTATTCTCATTGCATCGCCGTCACCTGGAGGGTGACTTGATTGAGATGTTCAAACAGCTCAAAGGACTATCAATAGCCAGTAGATCCTTATTTACGCCAACTCTCAATTTAACCCTCAGAGGGCATGTACGGAAGCTGATGAAAACCACGAGCCAACGGAAGTACCAGGGCGCAATTTTCGTCCCACCGCCTGGTACACGTATGGAACAAGTTACCATCTACAGTAGTGGAACCAACTAATGTTCTGCGATTCAAACGGAGACTAGACAACTACTCGGATGAGGTGTTTCCCCAGTACGATTAACACTGGTCTCAGCTACTACCCACATCCCTCTTATTTAGCCGTTTGTCTATTTCACCATCACTCCTTTAAATCACACAACTCACGCACAATTACTTCAACAATTTTAGCCCACAGGAGGCTCTCATGGTAGGCGTAACAGTCCGTTGAGATTCAGCTCCTGTCAAATGATTGAGACTGCTGATTCCCCCAGGGCAATCCTGCTCTTAATCTCTTCTTTTTCAGGTACAGCATCCAACAAACAACTTTGGAACTACCTGGCAGTCGTAGCACAGTGGAAACTACCAGCTCACGAGTGCAAGAATCTGGACGTTCACTGGCCGAAAACAAAATGCCCATGACCTGACCTGAACTGATCTGACCTGGCATGACATGACGTACCGACAGCTACTAGTGAATTCTTTTCCTTGGACAATAATTGACACTTGGCCGCATTCGGTGCCAAGTCCTACTTGTTTGACCACTCAACTACACGTTCAATATCCCTCGCTAGGTTAGCCATGCCACTGGATCCTACCACCTTCACATCATCCTCGAAGACGAAACAAGGTGAGTTTGGTAACCCCGCTAAGTCATTGATTTATAAAAGTAAAAGTACCGGTCCGAGCACCAAACCATGTGGCACTTCACTTGTCAATCGAATGACCTGAGAACTGGCGTTCCTTACCATCACCGCGAAGGTTCTGTTTGTGAGAAAAGCGGTTAACCATCTGTGCAGATTCCCTTCTAGCCCAAGGTTTTTTATTTTGTGAAGAATCAATCTGTGGTTCACAGAATTGAAAGCTTTGCTAAAATCGAGGTAGAAAACCTCAATGGTACGGCCCTCGTTTAGCTTTTCTGTGGCTTTGTCCAGGTAGCACAGAAGTTTGATGAGACAGGATTTATGTTTTAAGAATCCTAGCTGCACCTCAATTAGTAGGGTATAACGCAATAGATGCCTACATACATGCTCCCTAATCAGCTTCTCCATGCATTAGCAGAGGAGGCTGGTTAGGCTTGCTGATCGATAGTAGCTCACATGTGTTCATGCGGCTTCGGTAGCTTTGTTTCTAGTGTAAAATTTATGACCACGTGGTCACTCTTTCCTATCGGGGGATAGTAGCCCAATTGCTGCACTTCCTTTTCGTACCGCATAATAACAATCTTCAGCAAAGGCGGTTGCTGTACCGACCCAAAACGAGTGTTGTCTTTTGAGTGCTGGTGCATTGCTTTCAGGTGTACAGGAAGCCCTGCTCCTGTACATCATTCGAACAACTACCGATGCCCCACTTTATAACTGGTAGGTTGAAATCCCCCATTATTACTAGCTTATGAGACATTCTTGCCAGGATATCTAGTGCTGATCGAAGCTGCTCGTCCTTTGTTGCCATAGCACTGGAACTCCTGTAAATACATGATACGTTATTTTTGTGCCCCTCGGTGGTGATGGTGACCGAGCACATCTGTTTGTTGTTCGTGCAGACTTGAATATCTAACCTAACTTGCTGGATATCCTTCTTTACAAATAGGATTTCCTCACCACCTTGTTGCTGAATTCGATCTTCCTAAAAACCTCGTAGACTTCAAGGAACATGGTCGTGACTAACGAGCCATGATTCTGAAACGGCTACCACAGTAGCTTTGTTTTCATTTGCTATATTTAGGGTTTCCCCCACTTATTTCTTATACTGCATACATTTGTGCATAATACTACTACTTTGCCGTGCGGTAGGTTTATCGCATTCTGGACCCTTGATTTTTCTATTCCCGTGTACCCCTCCGGCGCAGCACCCGAGAGAACAACAAGTTTTTTAAGTGTGAATAAGTTGCTCTATGAATTTGCCTGTTCTGTACTCTAAGGCAGAGTTCATCTCTGTAAGCGTTGACGTTTTCCTTAGAGGTTTATGTAATAATCGGAATATTATTCTATTTAGGAATACGAGGATCCGTACTGCACTGCTCAGAACTGAATTGGCTCCAACCCGAAATGCGGACACCAACGAAATACACGAGGAATTGATGGCAGCAAATGCTTATGTTTATTGATAGAATTAGAGCATGTTTTATAAAAGGTAATAGCTCATATGATTGGTTGAAGGGCCGTCGTCCAATTACGTAACCGTTTACACCGACGCATCATATGTACTAACTCGGATGTCACGTTTGCCCAGTGTACCATTGGTCGAGCTTCCTGAACGGTGATTGGATGACATGAAACTGTACCTAGTCGTGCCTGGATTGCGGTCACGGAAGTTTGAATCGCCACAGTTTAGTAGACCCGGAGCCCATCACCTTCCTCCAACTCCGGCTGCAAGCAACTTTGCCGCTGCTCATTTTCTAGGACATCGTCAATGACTACGATGAGGGACGGTGTACTGGCCTCTATCTGTGTTGGTTCCTGTCGGCTCTCGTGCAACTAGCCATACTTTGCCGTTGGGTTGCCATGTGTTTGGGCTCTGAGGGATGTGAGACACAACTTTCTATCTCTCTCAGGAAACATCTAGAATTTTCTACGAGTTTGAAAGCAGATTATCTCTACTGGCTGGTTCCACGAAATGAAACAGTAAGGATCTAGCCCTTCGGAATCCCGTTGCACCCGTGTGCTTCCATGTATCTTCCCTGTGTATCTTCTTATTAATAATAGGTGACATATCAGCTGCCCGCGGGAAATCCTGGACTCTTCGACGGTCCATTNATTTCGTGACCGGCCTTGGATTCTTTTAGGAACGGTTCTTCATCCTTCAAGATCACGACCGTTTTCTGTCTCAGTCCTGCTGCATATCTTTCTTTCCAGGTATTCAAGGTTGTTTACTTCAGTTCAGTTCAGTTCAGTTTGCACAGGACGAAGTTGGTCCAGGCCTATTGTGCGTTCAGATCGTTGTGTTCTCAGCTGGTTACCTTGGCTTCCAACACTGCTCGTCATACTTTCGTTCTGCTTTTTCCGAAAGGCAGAATTTTCAGGTGCAGTATCTCTTCCTCCATTTATGTAAAAATGACATGAATCAAAATAGTAACGAACACCTTATTCCTTTATCGCTCCTCAATGTACGTCAACCAATTCGCACTTGAGTGACGCGTAGCCGAAACCAATACGAATCCAGAAAAAAAACAAGGTTGATCCGTAATGTTCTACGGTACTGAATTAGCGAATTCATTACAAATGTACAATAAAGCAAACCTCAAATATGCATCCAAAAGCACTCAAGCAAGCGAGCCAAATATGATGTCCAGATAAAGCCAAACAGTCACTCACGGGTAGTGGCGTGGCATCCCAACTATTCGGATTTCTAAAACCGATCAAATTTTAAATGTGATTTAGAAAAATCAATGTCGAATTCAGCCAAATAGAACAGATTTTGCTTTTGGTTGATTCTGAGTGATTTGGTAAAATTTAATTTGTTTTACTTAACTTTAATTGACTTTGTCCAGAAAGTATAAATACCGCGACCTAATTCTGACGATCACTTTCACGCTCGTACCAACGAAACGGTCGTTTTTGAACGGATGGTAAAAAATTGCTGTGCATCGCTGGACGGCTTCTTGGAGCACTTCCGTGAATTTCAAAGACTTACTTGCACTTTCTTCTACGTTTATGCGTCAATGACAGCCAAACCACTGAAACGGGAAAGAAAGTTTGGTCGGAAACTGACTCTGCCTGAGAGCTTTCCGTATTACTTCATCAAATATTGCTGTGTACATCACAGAATGCGTGGCGCAACTGCAACCAGGTAATTATGCCTCTCATTTCTAATCTATTCAACCCATTTCAGGCTGCAAAATAACAATTTTCCGGCATTCGTTGGAATTCACGCGGTCGGGAGGGAGTACCGAGTGATGAAACGTTGTCTGGTGCACAACCATGACTTTCATGTGGGTCAGCGGCGTCTGTATATAAGTAATCATCGTCTATCTGGAGAACAGGATGAAGTATGTACTTTGATGGACAATTTTAGAATTACTCGCGAGTTAAGGGATTTCGCCAGGTTCCAGAGACCCTTAAATACGGCAGATATAAGATCCATACGTCGGAGAAGGTTTCAGTCGGATTCACGTGGCGATGTGAGGGAAATTCGGGATCTGTTGCAGAATCAGGGAGAGGTTAGGATAGGGCTGAGCGAAAGCATCGTTCGTCACATTTATTTTGTTCCTAGGATTGTGCTGCACTGTGTCGACAGGTTTAATGATGTTTTGTTAGCGGACGCCACACATCAGATAAACTGTGGCGGGTACGTGCTGTGACATGCTATGCTTGTGGACAACACCGGTTTAGGTAGAAGTTTCTTCTACGTTATCTTGCCGAATGAGAGTGGTGAGAGCTATAGGTCTGCTGTGCGATCCATGAAAGTTAGCTCAGTCTTCGCACAATGCAAGACTATGGTAGTTGATCGTAGCTTGGCTCGGTACAACTCGTTTTCAGAATACTTTCCGTCATCTAATGTGATATTTTGTTGATTCTATCTCGTTAAGGATATGAAGAAGAAATGTAACCAGCTATCTGGTATGCCAACGTTCGAAAAGCAGC
>UZAN01061117.1:0-10183 GCA_900618425.1 Echinostoma caproni
GTTCAGTAAAACGAAAAGAAACGTGACGTAAAACACGAGTGACGAAACGGAGTCACTACATTCTGGAGTAAATAGCCGTAGGATTGCTGGGTTGCACAGTTTTCCCGTAAGTTGGCTGCAGCTAAGAACATGTTCTCGCATCATAGTATTTAGTCAAATGGTTGTTGAGAGCACCAAAAGAAGAGGGAAAGTAAACATCTGCACTCTTAGACCGAAACGGTTCCCATGCTTGAACCAAGGTTACAATCAGGAGGTGCTCGAGGGCATTTATTACAATGTTTCCAGCAGTCAAACGGGCATACGGGCTCTATGTCGAGCACAGATTCATGAAGTGGGTATGTGCTGCCTGTGGTAGGAAGTATAGAGCGACCGCGTTATTGGAGAGTAAACAGCGGATAGCTTCAAAGTCGTTGATGTCTGCCTCGAGAACTGCCACTGATGAGACGCAGGGCTTACACTGCAACTGGGAAAGACATGTCGCACAGCAGAAAAGCTTCCGATAAGTTCCGTTCAGTTCATTTCAATTTGCACAGGACGAATGTGGCTCTTGCCAATCGAGCGTCCAGTTCGGTCTGTTGTCGTCGGATGGGATTAGCTTCCAACACTACGTACAGTTGATTTGGTATTTGTGATCCTCTCAATTTAGCGCCGTTTCCAGAACGTTGACTCCTTGGGGGTATGCTGAAAGGGAGGAAACAAGCAAGGATATCTCGCCTCATCGGTTAGGGACCTCAAGTATACATGCGTTCTTACAAACATATCACATGTGACATGACAGTCAGTTTGAGAACAAATCCAACTACCAAGCCGGAGTTTACTCCATCTCACAAAATTTCGGTCAAAGTAGAATTTATTCTTGTTGTTCTCACTCTAAATACTTACTTCGGGGAACGTTGCTGACCAAAATGCGTCCAGGGCCACCTTGAAGGCGTTAACATTGGCGCAGTTGACCACTTCTGCGGGTAACCTCTTCCACATAGGTATGACCCTGTGTGCGAAGAAGTTGGCCCGTACTTCCAACCTGGCGTGGTTTTGTTGAAGCTTATAGCCATGAACTCTCGTGTTTTGAGCACCAGAAATCGTAAACAAGTCATCTAGGTTGAGTCCAGATAGACCTCTTACAATTTTAAAAGTCTATCAGATCTCCCCTCACCCGTCTACGCTCCAGCGAAAAGAGATTTAGATCTCGTAACCGCTGCTCATAGCTTTTCCCCTTTTGTNCTTTTGTCCAGTCACCATTCGGGTGGCTAGGCGTTGCACTTTTTCTAAACATGTTACATCCCTCCTGTAACACGGTGCTCATGCCTGCACACAATACTCCATGTGCGGGCGAACAATCAACTTATACAGTGGGACGAAAACCTTAGGCCTTCGGCATGTCACTGTGGCACACAGCCTGAACAGCTGCTCCCTAGCTTGATTTGCAGCCTTGGAGCACTGGGTTGAGGGTTTAAAATGTTGGGTCATAAGAATCCTTAGATCCTTCATCTGCGGGACCTGCTGCATGGGAGCACCATTGATGGAGTATACCTCAGCTCTCGTTGCTAAGAGCCCACACTTGCTTAGATTCAAAGGTAGGTCCCACTTGACGGACCATCGATGGACTACCTCTAGGTCCCTTTTCACGTTTGACCCTGTCATTTTGACATCATCAGCAAACATGAAACATGGATTTTGAAGATCCTGTGCCAGATTGCGGTTGTTTATCAGGTGTAGAGAGAATCTCGCTCGTGGTCCGTGTCCACGGGTTTTGACCAGTAGGAGCGGCAGTCCTCATTTGATCCACACCATCGGTGGCTGATGCCGATGTGGTCGACTTGAGTCCAGCGCTGTGAAGTGGTTTGCAGTTTCCATGTCAGGTGATGTCGTTTCTATTGTGAGAAGTTGCCGCTTGACAGAAGCAGTTCATGATCACCGTAAAGTTTGGAGTAGGCGTTCCCCGTTGTCGGTCCGGTTACCTGGGGTTGCATGTGGTCCGCCAAGATGTCTTTCTGATTCGTCCAGGGATGCCATTTGAGCATTGAAGTTTCCAGCGATTACCACGATGCCCGTTGATCGAGCACTTTGGAGCAGTTGAGAGAGGTCCTTGTAGAATTCATCCTTCACTTCTAGCATACTGCAATCAGTTGGTGCATAAGCGNCGAATAAGCACGGACGCTTCGTTATGTAACTGTTGATCCGTACTGAACCACCCAGATGTACAGCGCAAAGTCGACTGTTAACCAGGATCCAGTTGAGAAGTGAACAGTCCGCCTTGACACTTAGCACATTCCCAACACCGAGGAGTTCGGATGCCGAATCCCCTGACACACGGAGAGCGAAGCGTGAGGATGAGGTTGGATCTGAAGAATGAAAAGGTGTGTGTGGTTCGTACGCCTCCTCTTGATTGGTTTGGAATCAGGGTTTATGGCCAACTCCCTTAGGTGGAATACCAGTGGTCCACCTACCCGGATGTCGGCTTTTCGTCCTCTCACTTTGGTGGGAAAACACTGCCACGAGAAGGCAGTGAGTGAGTGGGCTTCGTAAACAGTGACTTCAATACGCTTGGTCGTAAGGGAGCATTTCACGAGGTGCAAAGGAAGTGTGACCAGCGGCAAACCGAGCCACCCACCCCCGACCATAGTGAGGCTTTTGGAGGCACATCCCAATTGTAATAGCTGATTAAATGTGCTGATCTTTTTACCCATCGATTTGGTAAACCATATTTTCATTCACCTAGAAGGATCATTCAGTGTAACAAAATCCCAATAACCGCTCAAAGCATACTTCTCTGCGTGCTTGACTATACGTGCGTTTTTTAAATAAGCCAAACAGTTGAGTGCAAGTTCAGTTTGTTCAACCATTAACCATGCACCTTCGTGCGGCGGTTTTGGTTGCTGTCCTTGGCTTCCCATTTAGATGAAGAATAGGAGAAAGACAGGAATTGTAAAAGTGCAGTCGAGCTGAAAATTGAGTACTTCAGTGGTCTAGGGTCACGAAGAAGTTGAGATGCACGAACGCCACCGTTTACGACACAGGCGATGTAAGTTACTTTCTTTGATTCTTCTTGATGCGATACCAAGTATATCGTTTTCCTATCCGATAGTTTATCTCTCTCTTTTTCAGCTGATTCATTCAAGACTGTCTTTAATAAATGCGGAACATGAAACATTTGTAACCAGTCTTTTAATATCAGGGTTTCATCATGAAATTCGGATCTCAGGCAGTCATATATCCCCAAAGAGGGTAATTGATTCACTCTCTAATTCCGTACCTTGTTCAGCCTCCGGTCCTATCAGGTTCTACTACTCCTGTCCAAGGTGCTGAAAGCCGTAGCAATTTTCACTGCCTATGATGTGTTAAAGGGACTACATACAATTACTTTTCTATTGCTGCTTAAATTATGGTACGTGAGTTATGATTGCATTATATTTCTAGTGCGGCTCTAATTTTACTCCCACTCCAAAAGCCGTTTTCTTCTGGTCAGCGAATCGGAGGAACGGAGGTAAGGTACTGCATTATTATTTTAAAATCTTCCTGTTACAGTGGCTTCAAGTAACCAAGTATTCAGCAGTTCGAGTTCTCCTGGATATACTTTGGGTAGAGGGCCTTTTCATTTGTGGTCCTTTAAGGTTTGCTCTCTTTATTATTATCACTTTCCCTTCAGATTTGTATTACTGTTCGAGCACAGTGAGCTGATCGTGTTGGCCGTCGCCAGCACCATTGTATACGGAACTTCAACTCCATCCAAAGTAAAGCTTTGTTATCATTAGTTCAATAATTCCAAAGACTCGTGGAACAATTTTTTTCTTATTCGGTATTCTCAGTATTACCTTTTTAGATCAGGATAGTTCAAAAATGATTAACGAACATCGTATCCTTTTCTTCTTGATGACTTTGACGATTATATTGTAAGCTGTTTCTGATAATCCCTTTCGGAATCGTTGGTGTTTCTTATTTGGTGTTGAAGGCAACAATCACAGATTACAAAGGCGGGTTTTATTTTGCTAATTTGGCTATTCAAGCTCAGTCAAACATGACATGTTTTGGGAGTGACCATTAATGTGTTGTTGACGAAACGGACGGACAAATGGTGGCCACCAATAATCAGTGTTTGAACTGTTGGGTTGGTGTTTACGCAACATGGAGATCAAAATTGCTTGTGTTATTCCGTGGCCTCTATAGTTTCTTCATCTAGAATAGCAACTGAATTGCAATTGATTGATTTGAACTGACTATCCTTTGAACTTCACGTTCACGCACAATCCTCAGTTTATCGGTTCAACCATACACTCGGAAGCACTAGGCTCGAGTTTCGCTCTTATTAGAGTTCATCAGTAGTGCATATCCACCGTCCCGTCCGGGCTTTGAACTCCGGACCCAACGCATGGAAGGCGTGTATGTTACCACTGTACTAGCCAGCTCATACCATGACTGAACCAAATTGCCGATTCATCTTTGTTCAGGTGTCGTCTTCAGTGATAGTCAGCTAGTTCGTTTGGCCCGACAGCAACGATGGGAGACAGATGACAATCTGTTAACTCCAATTGATAGTCTCCCACCAGTTCAGGATTTCCCTGCGGGTTGCGGGCTGATTTGCCACATACCTACCAGACTCGACTGATTATTCACATTTAACTCACAGTTACTTGTGAGTAGTGGTGTGAGATAATTGATATCAATATATATATATATAAAATACTTGATCGAGTGCACACATATTTCAGGTAGTTTTGCTGTATGGCATAGAAGTCTGAACGTTGCCCGTAAATCAAGTCAAGCATGCGCCTTGATCTTTTTCCACATTTTCAGTGAGTTGCTCTGCTTTTGTACCAGTTCTTAATGATTATTATCATAAACTCACAGATACTAGACGGGCCTTTTGCGGTTCGCTACCCCAAGTCCTGGGGCTTAGGCTGCTGGTTTCCATCCCTGAACAGTAGGTCTTCCCAACTATGAGGTCTACCGTGTTTGTTGTTCATCAAACAAAATGTGTGTAATCAATAAAAAGTAATTCACTTGCGGCACCGAGAATGAAACCCTACTTCACGAGTATATGGGTAACTGGAGAAACTCAGAGTTCGACTGGAAGATGATGTCTAAAGGAAGGTCGATCAACATCGATCATCATTTTTATTCAAGACCAGCGAAGTGCCAATGGTTTGTAAATTTTGAATGTAATGTAATTGTAAAGCTACCAAGAGCCTTCCTGTTATTGTAAACCAGACATAGCACCCACACCTTTGATAAGGTGCGCTCTCTGCCAGTTGACGTGCGAGACTATACCAACACTGCTCAACTCTTCCCGTTTGGTTACCATACGAACAAATCAGATGGCACGGTGACTACTTGCCACAACAAGTTTACTTCATAAGTACCGTTGGTACTGGTTTTTCACCGTTGGAATACAACTAAAACTTCTATATTTGTCAAACAAAAATGTGAACAATTTTTTTGAAAACATTTGTTTGTGTGAGAAAGAAATATGATCATGTAACTATGAAATAAGATTCTCTTGCATTATGCTTTAGAGCTTTTATTCTCATCTTTATACGTATTTAAGCAAGACTATTGTTTTCTGAAGTGTGACACCAGTTATTTTTTGTTTCACTGTCATATTCTTGTGATCGACAGCAGGAAAAGTCCTCTGAAAACCGGCCATATGTTTCTGGATTCGAATATTATGTCCTACATAAATCTCTGATTCCCATTCCCTCATAGTGAGAATTACAGATGATGGTGGTTTGAGTTTTGTCAAATAGCTCGTCTTTTTTTCTAGTGCTTCAGCTCACCGCCGTTTCTAGTATGGAGGTCCTGCCAGCATAGTGTATGCAGTACTGCTGGAGGTCAATGGTTTTGTTCGCTTCCATACAATCCATGCGTCATGTTACAAAATTACAGTTAAAACGCTTTTTCTAGTCATACACAAGATTTGCAGTTCCAATGTATACATGGATCCAACAGTATGCAAGCAGGTGACCCTAATAGATTGTTGAAATGACTGTCCTGCTGCACTTATTCCCGGTTTTGGCGTCCAGTTGAGTCGTTTGAGTCATGGACAGGTTGATTGGAGTTTGAATAATACCATATTTTCTTTCGTCTCTTTTTTGCCACTTACTAACATTCCATTGGTTTACATGCCTCACAAAGCAAACGTTTCTTGACTCATAGATTTCAGCTGAAGGAGTCCATAAAAGCCTGCTTATACACAACGTCTACGAATTCTTTGTAAATTTCGGTCTGTCTGACCATAAAGTAAGTGATCTGGTGATGGCTTTTGGTTATCTGTTTTTGATTCTTGTCGGTAATTACGTTTTAGGAATGATTAACACATGGGATCAATTCATTTCTCAACTTCATGCGCGTGTAACACGTTTTGGTATATTATTGAAAACTAAGTCTGCCAATGCGTCGGGGACCATAGATAGAACGATTTGAAGAGAGTAAAAACGTCTTTCGCGGTTCATGATCTTAATATCTCCCTATAGACACATAAACAGTTTAAAAGATCTATTTGATATCCTGATGAGAACGAATGCTTTGGAAGCACTATATAGTTGTTGCGACCCTATGTGGTTTGATGCGAATCCATCGATCCTGCCGATGTTTGAACCCCGAAACTCAAAAGTAAAATGCTATCATATTACCAAGTGACCATCGGACAGCTGATCAGATTGTTTCACCTTGTCTAANTAAGTGGGTTCTGTCGATTTACACTGCTAAAGAAACCCAACAGAGCAGGACGGTGCTTCTGAGCTTTCCCATTCTTTTTTCCTTTGCTATTGAAATCAGACTTATGTGGTTGGAACAGGCGTTGCGACAGCCCTTCTTGTAGATGGGTGTGACAATCGATTCTCCCCATGTGTGGGGTACACTTTCAGTTTCCCAGATCTTTGAGAACAATCACGATTTCTCTTACGAGTGCATCTTCATCATCTTGAAAGAGGGCAGGTGGCAGGCCGTCTGATCCAAATGCCTTATGGCGTTTCAGCGCTTGGAGTTCCTTTCGGATCTCCGCTTCTGTGGGCGGTCCCGAGGGCCGTGGCCAGGGTGCACTTTCAAGAGAGCTGCTTGGGGCAGCCAGCGCGGGGGGCTGGTTAAACTGCGATGTGAAGTGCTCCGCCCAGCTTTCCAATCGTCGGTGAAGGCTGTTTACTAACGTGCCATCTACTTCGCAGATTGTTCCACTAACGCACTGTCTTTTGGGGCCTGTAGCACGGATGAACTGGAATAGTTGCCGGGTGTTTCCACACCTAGCCGCTGATTCCATCTCCTTTGCACGTAGCGTCCACCAGTCCNCTCTCTGTCGTCTCTCAAACTCTTTGTGAGTTTACGCTTCAGGAGAGGCGCTGTTCATTGTACTCGTGGTCTGCCGGGATAGCCCGGCGCGCGTCGAGGAGTCTGAGAGAGTTGGAGGAGACCCATTGATTTACAACTCGGCGGGTTAGGCCACAACTATGTAAACCGGCTGATTGTATTGCTTTTCGGATGGTTGTCCAGTGTTGATCTACGATACTTGGTGGGGTAGCAGTTAGCCTTGCGGCCAACTCGTTTTGATAAACGGCCAGTACGGCCGGGTCAGAGAGCTTGACGATGTCGAGCTGTTTGCATCGCATCTTTTTGCGGCCACCAAATAGCATAGTCAACTTGGCACAAACCAGTGCGTGGTCGGAGTCCAAGCAGGTAGACCAATACGAACGGCAGTCTTTCACACATAATCTCCATCTATAGCTAGTAGCTATATGGTCAATCTGACTTCACATCTGTGCTGAAGAGAGGTTACGCCAAATGGTGAGGTGACGCACTGAGTGTCCGAAGTTCGTGCTAACGAGGAACAGACCGTGTTCTGAGCATATGCTAAGAAGTTTATCCCATTATCTGAACGACAGCTATCAAGGCCATGGCGGCCGCCAAGGTAGAACTCATCGGGTGACAGACGACCAATGCGTGCATTTAGGTCTCCGACCAGGATCACGATATCCTTCTTGAGTGCGATAGGGTCCTCGGAGACGCGCAGTTGAAACGCTTATTTGGGATCGGAATGAGACGTTAATTGGATCACTGAGCTCGGATCCTGAATGCGTGTTTCCGAGAGGCAACACCCATCAACCTCTAGACTTTCGAGCGTACGAACCAAAGCTGCTTGTTATCCTATACGCATTAGGTTTCTAACGTTGAGCGAAGCCAGGTTGAACGCAGAGTGAGGTCGGAGAAATGGAACGGCCGGCTTCGAAAAACAAGGCAATGCCGAGACAGAGGAGGATAGCGGCGAGTTACAACATGAACCTACGTCAGTGGAACTATTCCAGATGGGACATAGTGGAAAAATGGTGGTATTTTGTTGGGGTCGGGTGGAAGGGTTGTGTGCAGATTTTAAGAGAGAGCTTTTGCATGAGTTTAAGATTCTGAGACATGTGTAAAAGTGTAAGTTCATAAGTCCATGGTTAGATTGTGGGCGTGGTACTACCCGGTTGCCCAGGTCGAAGTAGAGGGTTTTCTTAGGGGCCCCTACCCGGAGCCTTTGGTTAAAGAACCTCATCCACAAGGCAGTGAGATGGAGTAGGGAGTCCACGATTCTCTGGGAGCCGGTGACTGGGGAGTCAGTTCATACGCCTATCGAATGTGGCCAACTATCCGGGGTACCCAGATTGCCCTTGAGCCGCGCACTTGCCGGTGAACACCACGGTGGTCAACTTCAAAGGTTAACTTATATTGTATTGTATTGTAATAACGTCTGCAAACATGAAGCCCACATTTCAGTTAAAAAATATACAGTTTGGAGCAAGAGAGAAAATGAAAAGAACAATGAAAAATGAGATTTAAGTTCCAAAACTCTTAACCAATTCTGTGAAAACCTGTTCTTGTTAACAAGAATACGTGCTAAAGAGGGTACTGTGGAGTTACGATAAATGTTTATTCTAAAGGGAACACATTGATATTGTGATCTAGTTGAGGGATGGGAACAACAGGAAGTTAGGTCAGCATGTAGCGGATGTGTGCAGTCGATGAGAATCTTATGCGCAAACTTTTCACATGCATTCAAATGACGTTCGCATAGGTTAGTTATCAACTCCTTTAGTGGGATTGAAGAGACACGGCTAATGATAGTCATTCCACGTTGAAGCAAATTAAAACCTTTCTTAAGGAGGTTGGGAAAAATAACAGGTGAAAAATAAAGTAAAACAGGGAAGACACACTGATACACAAAGTTGGAAATAATCGATTGTGGAATACGCAACTGACGAAGTTTACGGATATGAAATGAAAGTGGTTCAAGCTTACTGACGATGTGTTGAATGTGAGAGGTCCAGTGAAGATTAGTATCAATCAAAACGCCCAGGTATTTAATACAGTTTACCCGGGATACTGGTTTGGAACCAATCGATACCGGCTCAGATGGGAAAGAAGAGCATGATAGTGTAAAGAGACATTCGAAGAATTTGGAGGGATTAAGAGATAGGCCCGATGTAGCGGAAAACCGTTGGGCGTTATCCAAGTTGTCAGAAAATTGTGAAAGACCAGAAGAGTCAGAGATGGCCTGACACAAGACCACATCGTCAGCATACTTGAAGATAGATGTAGGGGCGCAAGCACTAGTATACGTAGAAAATAAGTAAGGGGAAAGAACTGCGCCTTGAAGTACTCCAGAGTTGTTCAACAACGGTTTGGATTTCTTTCGACCTAACCTGGTACACTGAGTTCTCCCGGAGAAGTAATCGGCAAGCCAAGCTAATAACTGTCTACGATAACCAAAGGTCTCTAGTTTATGAAGAAGAAGGTAACGGGGAATAGAATCAAAAGCAGATGAGTAGTCCAGAAACACACAACGAACAGATTTCGCAGTCATTCAAGGATTTAGTAATTTTATGTAAAACTGGGGGAAACTGCATCCAGAGGGCCTGTTTGCTTTATAAGCAAACTAAAGAGGATCATATGGGACATCAATAGAGGACTGAATGCGCTTAATAACAACACGTTCTGATAGCTTAAGTCCAACGGAGGTTAAAGCAGTAGGACGAAAGCGTTTGGTTAGAACGTTTGAATAGAGGATTTGGGAATGGGAACAATTGTTACTGGTTTCCAACAGTCTGGTATAGAACAGGTTTTTAAGGAATTGTTCAAAAATGATGTGAATATTTCACTAAGAGAATAGGCTCCATATCTCAGAAGGGAAGATGAAAGACCATCGGGACCAACACTGCAC
>UZAN01061123.1:0-10178 GCA_900618425.1 Echinostoma caproni
ACATCACAAGATCACAATCAACTAATCATATTCATCACATCTGACCGTCACAATAATTTGATAATTTTGAACCCTATATATAACTGTAATAGCCCGAGGAGGAAGTTATTGAAAACAAGCTGTGTTCGCTACAGTGCTTTGTTGTTTTGTTTGCCCTAAATGCTACACACAATAAATATAAAGTAAAGTACTAAAAGCCAACAGTAAGCCTAGGAATACGTTACGTAGTTTACTAGTTATTTCCAGGTTCAACTCTTCCCGCGCCAAAAGTTGTCTCCCATTATCTACGGTAACACAATACAGATGTTTACACAAAACGTTTCACATACATCCTCATCAAACACGATTAACCGTGTTAACGCGCATCGATAATATTAGAAAGAACCACCAAGTCGGGAGTTTTTAAATGCATTCTCGATAATTTAGAATGGTAAATTTGGTATATTGTTATTTTATTCGTCTTCTGTATTTGCTGTGTACTTCAGCTACGGAATAGTGGTAAACGACTTATTTACACGCTCCTTGGATGTCTAGAAACCTTCGCTTTGCAAGCCTAGTTAGATCTAAGAGCCTCGAGGCTGTTCGCGAAACTATCAGCTAAACGCAAAAGAACCATGCAAATTTCATGGACAGGTGGCATGGAGCAGATACAGAGAAAGTATAATAATGCAAGTTAAACACAGAACAATGGATATCTTTTATTAACTGAAGTTGCGTAAACGAATCTATAAAATGTAGTTTAGGACNGGTTCGTCCAGTCACTTCGTTTACCCTGGCCTCAACCTGACACAGCTGACCGAAACCACCGTGACCTTTGTCATGACCCAGGGGCGCAGACCGGAAATGGAACAGCTCACTCTAAACACCAACTATGAACATTCCCGAACCACACAACAATAACAACAACAAAACACTGCCCTCATATTTCCAAACCGCACATCACAAGATCACAATCAACTAATCATATTCATCACATCTGACCGTCACAATAATTTGATAATTTTGAACCCTATATATGACTGTAATAGCCCGAGGAAGAAGTTATTGAAAACAAGCTGTGTTCGCTACAGTGTTTTCCTAATGTCACGATGGGAATATTCAATGAAAGCGAAACAGAAATGGGTCAGACCTGAGTTCAATTTCAAACAAAAAACAGACAGCGTCAAAAATCTGTTCTGATTCAATAACCGAAGAATGAATCTCTCTCCCCTGAGTATGAAAAGGAAAAACTTTGCTTTTGTAAATTTCAATTGAACAACGAGAAAACATTTTTAACCAGTTAATCATGTTGAACAGTTTCATTTATTTCATGCTTTTCATTCCGGTGAATCAGAGCCTTGTTTCAAAGTTTAATATCATTGGGCTCATTTTTAATCACGAATTGAACCTTTGGAAATTTTGAAAATCCTGGTTTAACCATGTCAAACCGCTTTCAAAATTAAACAACCACAATCTGTTCAAGTACAAATAATCCCACTATTTTCAGAATGTTGTCACGAACGGACATTAGCATTTGCACTAAACAAGGGACCTGGTGCCGCATGTTTGGTATTTATCTATTTTGCTGTTAACTCTGGGTCACTTGTTCGTGGGCCGCTTATTCGATTTCATTCTGTTTGAGAACAAGAGGCTGATGCAATAGTTAAATGTGTCAATTTTACAAAGCATTTGGATGATAGGAGTTACGTCACATGCAAACATTCTGGTTGTGCCTGTAAATTTTGGTGCTTTTACAAGGGGTTTACCTGCCGCAAAACAGTGGCTTGTTTTATATTGCCGATTTCCCTGTTTGCAACCTCTTCAACTAAGATGTATTTTTGGGAATAAACCAATTCAGACAGAGACTAAGTTCATATTTTGCGGGACGGTTTCACTGTCATTCTCGATAGTCTCTTTTGCACAAAAGCCCAAGGTGCACATTTGTCCCCTTGAGTCTTGAATTTAGTTTCCGCGGCCTCACTCAAGTCGGTGATACATTTCATCTTTTCATAAGTGAGCCAAATAACTCCAATGATGTACCAGTCAACTAACTTATCGTTATTGAATCTCTAGAGCATTCCCGGTCAATCCTTGTTGCAATTTTTTACGGATCCGAAATTATACGGCATTCAATTAGACTTATGCACTCGCAAGTATCGTCACATTTGTGATTGGTTGTATTCTCATAAACGACTTTATTTCTTTCTGGAATTAGTTATGTCGTTGATTGTTAGATGACACATTTTAGTGCCTTGATAATAATAATAAAAGAATATTGAGGGGTGTAACCGTAGTTTACACGAATAACATTCAAATCGCTGTCCAATGGTGCTATGCCCTCTTAAATCAAAATTTAGCCCGCTGTTTCCGCACCTTATAAGTAAAGAGCAGTTCTTGATTTTGACCAGCCATGACCAGACTTTGTTGACCTGAAAAATAAATCGATGTGCTTCTTCCTTTATTTCTCCACTGCAAATTTCAAAGTCCTCTTTTGAATAATATTGAACGAAAATCACATAAACTGCTACAATTCACCCTATGAATGCATGATGTTGGTATCTAACCGAATCAGCGTTTACCTTTCAAAACTTCGGAGACATTTTTCTAAACAGTACTCCATTGGACTTGTCTATTTTTTATCATTTTCTCCGGTGTGACGTCTAGTGTAAATTTTTATCTGAAATGTAAGCATACATCAGCTTGCAAAACTTATACAAATAGAATACAGAGGCCGGAATTGTGTAGGGGTGGTCCATGTGCATAAAGCGTCTGCTTTAATTGCTACTTCGGATTCCTGTGGTCGAGCTGAATAAAAATTAAACGCGTGCGTTAAATCAGGGATTAGCAGGACGTTTCTTTCCACAATCTGGAATCTGCCAAACCAGTATTTTGATTTAGAATCCCTTGATTGTATTCCAATTAGCTTTAGTCTACTGATAACCAATCAGTAGTTAAATGTTGTTAGTTACATTTAAAAACCGAGCTCCATTAAATGTATTTTCTAGCACTGAAGTTGATGTCAACGAGTAAATTCTTTTTTGCTTATATACGACCTCACCTGCTGCTTTCAAAAAAACTGGTAAAAAGCAGGTGTATATAAACCTCATGAATTATTGCATCTGGTCTTTGTTCAAGTATAGGCATTCCTTAGTAGATTCATGGTTGAGCATGAGGTGCTTTGATCCTCCACAAACGTATGCGGGCCTGATGAAAAAAATGGATGGAACTATCATGAAGAATCTGATATTTCAATCAAGTTACTCTGGCACTAATTTTTGCACAAATCTGGAAAGGCAAACCAGTTTTCAAGTACATTTTTGGGGATCCACTGTAAAACGCGGATCGTCTACTCAAACTTATCCAGATAATCCTTGATATTATGGGCTGAATTGGCCTTGGATATTCACTAACTAGGTGATCAAAACACGTTCAAAATATCATGTCATAGAAAGAAACTCAAAAGTCGAAACGAATTATTCATTTTCGGTGATACACAAAATTTAGTTTCTGTTTGATTCCGCTGAAATGGATCATTTGCAAAAAGGATATATCTCACAAAATCATTTAATTATTGATCTAAAAGAACCACGTCCGCCTTAGGCAATTCTCTAGGAAACCAGTAAGGCGTCCTCATGCAGACGTTCAAAATATTTTCTACTATACAAATACAATGCAAGTAAAATGAAATAGTAAAATAAGAGATATATTTTCGAATTCACAAAGTGCACTTGTTAGGATATTTATCTTGGTATGCTATATATTCCCCCAGAAAAATATTGGCTACAAGTGTTATGTGGTACAATTGAATGATACCTTATCTCTGATTGTACTCATTATTTTCCCACATTATTACTGTATACGCTTTTCAGTGAATGAAAATTTTAGAACAGCTAAGGAGCTTACAAATGGATTAATTTCTGCAATTTTCCTGAATTCACAGTAAGATAAGGCCTTTGAAATTTGACTATCATTTTGAGAAATGGTTCAAAATCTTTTATACCACAGAAACTGTAAAATTGTGATAAACTGTTCAAAAACGGGAAGAAATGAGGCGCAGCTACCATGAGGAAAATGAACATTTTTATTCTGTTTTTAGATGGTGAATGTTTGGATTAGCCCATTCGGTTTTTCACAGGCATCAGGCACTGCTGATGATGTTGGATGTGGGTTTCACTCCTTGGGAGATCGTTAATTCCCCACTGTTTGTTTGCGTTTTAGTGCGATGGAAATGTTTTTGATAACCAACAAGGAGCACTGGATAGCTGTTTCGTCCTGTTTTGGGACTTTCACCATCTAAATTGATTGAGTCATTCGCACAAGGTAATAACCGTTGACCGCGTCGCCCAAAGGTTAGGGTTTGAAGTCCCAGCTCGAAGAATCGTGGTTCGAGTCCTGACAGGGACACAAAAGGTACGCACTACTGACGAGTCCCAAAACAGGACGAAACAGCTATCCAGTGCTCTTTGTTGGTTATCACAAACATTTCCATAGCACTAAAATTTTCATTCTGTTCCCGTTTCTCAGTGTGGTTATGAAAACTGTAAAATAAAAAAATGCGTCTGTCAACTGGAATCGTATTATTCTTCAGAGAAATTATCGGATTTATTATTATCCTTAAGTCTTTTGAAAGAGTCATCGAGTTACCCTTGTGTGGATGTTTTATTTTATAGCATAAACTTAATCAACTGAGACTGTTGCATTACACCGAATTTATCCATACATTTATCAATTAAACATAGGTAAGAAACGTTACCGTTGATTAAGGACCTGAGAGCACAAAAAGTGGAGCATAAACAATTGCTCCGTGGGGTTTATCAAGGTCTACAGATACCAAAATGTTACGGAATTGCACTAATCCATTCAACTAAATGCATCTGATATGATCAATTTGCACTGCAATATCTCCCATACGCCCGAGTCCTTTTTAATGTCCTGTTTGCTTTTGGGTCAAATAATTTGGGTGAAATCGTTCGTTTATACCAGAATGTCAGTAAAAATCAACATTGGACTCATTGCATAAAAACCGTTCAGTACCAAAGGAGTTCTTCCATCAAAAATGAAGACTAAAGCGACCGTCGTATTAGATGAATGAGGTGGTTTAACTAGTATTCTTCGTTCCTGTATAATTTAAGGAAGGGACAATCTAGCCAGAAGACCAGGAGCTGTATACACATTTATTTAACGGTCGGTTGCGCAAATCATCGGGACTCAGCCATACTCATTTATGACCAGTTTTAATTCAGTTCGCAAAATGTGTAATCGAAACGGTGGCATATTCAATGGGCATCGTGTTATATCTATGCAGCAAAAATTATAGAACTAATGTTTATCTTTTATTATTTGGAAGCTTCATAATGCTTAAGTCTACATGCATGAATTTCAATAAAGACTGCTCGTTGGTAATTTGAAGATTTTTGTAAATAAATCATGTGCGAACAAATAAACGGAGGATTACACGCTTGCCTTAGTATAGCAACAACAAATAACTTTCCACAGATCTCCTTGCATTTTTTGAAGTTAGTAACATCAAACAAAATAGCGGCTTGAGATGGAAAAACGGGAACGTTTTCGCGGTTTTAAATCATAAGTTTATAATTTCGGTAACAAGATATTAGTGCATTTATTATATGTGATGATTCTACCTTCTGCCCAATTGCCTAATTTGTTCCGTCATCGGAATTGCCAGTGTCATGAGGTACGAAGAAGGCGTTCAATATCATTAAAAAAGACGCAGACATACGGAACTCAAAAGTATGCTACCAGGCAACTTTTCAACAGATGATGTCTACTGCTTTTTTGTATAGATTTCAAATTTACTCCCAGGAGTTAGCTCGTTCCCGACATTTCTGGTTCATTTGTATCCAACGCAGCATGATTTTTCTATGGAACGAACGAAAAAATTCACTTCTGTTTAGCGGTCCTTTCTGAATTACTAGCTATGATTAAAACGTAAATCTGCAAGTGGGCATCCACAAACCCTGAACTAACATGTTGCATAGTCTTGGGAGTCCACACATAGCAGAGTCCAATGATCAATATATCAATATCATGAACTAGTGTTTTCTTATACATTTATATGTTGATATCATAGAAGCATAACAGAAAGTAGAGAAACACACTGACAAAACCAGTTCTTTCTATCTTATTAGCCAAATCAGTTTGATGCACTACCATTCATCAATGTGTCTTATACCTGACATTCAGAAGTGAATACACTGAAGCATCACTCTCCGGATAACTTATAATCGTATAAGTAACAGCAGAAACCCACCAGAAGTGAAATCGTATAGCTTGCAGCAAATGTTCGACCAACAGTACTCGAAGTGAGTCAGTGATCGAAGTGAACTGCATTACGCTGTCTGATATGCAAGCATTAACGACCTGTACAGCTCCATTTAAGATTCGTCCTAGTAAAAGAATGGAGGTCACTGTCCGAAAGCAATTGTGTTGAAGAGCCGCTAACAAACGATCATAAATGTACAATGAGAAGATTTAAACTGACTAAAACAACGCTGCAATGTAAAAACTCATCGAATGTCAATAAAAACTGCAGCTTCTGTATCAAAATATTGTTAACCAGAAAACCAAATCAAGTTATTCATAATAACGAAACAGTTTAAACAAATTATTCCGTAATCATTATGTTTGTAATATGCTGAACAGGTCAGTGAGAATTAGATAAATAATATCTTTCTGGAGAAGTTGACACCAAAAAGACAGAGCAGACATCCAAAATACGATCGACGAATGTATGCCCGAAAGCAACAGTACAGCATAACGACAAACGTTTTCTACTAATTGGTGCCATGGGAAAATGATATGGTACAAACTGTTCAACAGCAAAATCCTGGGAACATTTAGAATCGTTGTTCGTTGCTGTGTTCTTGAATAACAAACGAACTCTCTGATAACTGTAAGCATGCAGGCAAGTCCTAGCTTTCTCAGCGTATCCCACCTATAGATCAGGAAGTTATGTCCGTTGTAGATGCAATACCAAGTTTGTGGATACAGTAGTTACCGCAGAACGTAATCAAAGCCCACTACAAGTGAAACGACTGTGGCGAAAGCTTGTTGTACAGAATATACAGCTACGGAGTATAAACCGCGTAATACTTTATTCCCAACCACGACACACTGTCACAGAGACAAGCGTTTTAGGTTTAGGAAAAGGAACCAACTGTCACAGCCGTTAGGATTATGCAAAGAAAAGTAAACCCCCTTAAGGTGAAGGGTATTTTGACGCGATATTCCACAATTATTGAATGCTCGTAATTACGGTGTCCAATTCCCCAAAAGTGCAAATAAAAGAGACGTAAAATGCAATATTTTTCATTTTCCCAGTTGCCTAACTACTTGTGTTTAATTAATCATTGCAATAAATATAAAAGAGTAATACTATAACAATGATGCAACTTTAGACTTTTTTGACGGAAGTATACTGACCCTGGTAGTACAAATGAACAATTCAATTGAATCACACATATAGCATTTCATTTAATATATATAGTGCCAAATCAGCATCCTGATAGACTATTATTGGGTGTCACTCAAAATGATCAAGGCAACTCGTTGATAAAATTTAGACCACACTATCCATTCTCAGGAGGAGCGCTTGCGAACAAGGGAAAAGAAACAAACATTCCTTCATCACCTCAACTTCAATCTCCCACGAGTACTCTATATCAATCATCGGGGCACATGCAACACAAACTGGGTTTCGACCAGATAGCTGAACCTTCCTTTTTCGTGAAAATTATCGAAAAGTAATGCGATACTTTGTATCATATTTTTCACCCGTTTTTCACTCACAATTTGCAAATTGGTTCCTAATTAAAAACTGCATTCATTTTATCTCCGATAATTGCCAGTCTGACGTTGGTCTTCAGTCGCCTAATTACGGATCACTTATCTGTAAAAAAAGGAAAAATATGCCGACCTATTGTCCAGATTTATTGAAGCATTCTGATTCTAGATTTTGGTCTAATCGAACTATGAACATGTAATTTGCATCTATTCCTCTGGTGTGCTGAATTTTCTAAATAACCTTGGCTCACCGTAAACTGCATGGATTTAATTACCGCAGATTATCTATGAAGAACTTTTAATTCTTCCTTAAACCCTCCCTCGCCTAACTTGGTAGTTTTTATACACCTACTGCTACTACTAGGAAAAGGAGTTTTATTGCGGCTGTTTCCCTTTCCATTATTATTTTCACTACCGCAATAATAGCACCAGCAAATGTAGTAGTAATAGTAGAAGTTCCAGTAACATACTTGATAGAGGTTGCAATAGCAGTAGATGGTAAAAAGATACAAAACTCGTACTAATATTTACTGCCAAAAAGTTATTTTTACTCCTTTTCCAACAGTGAAACGATTTGTCGTTTCGTCTAAGGTTACAGATAAAGGTAGAAGAGGTAAGTTTTGTGTCAATCATTGTTCACATGGACAACATCACAATGAAAAAATGACAAATATCACACGTGAACATATGACGTCTGTTCTTGAGAACACAATGCTACCGAACAAGCTCATTTTCGGTACCACACTAACTGCCTAAATAGTTCACAATTTACAATGGATTAGACAGGTGATGTAAGGAGACATAAATCTAAGAAGGAAATTTGTGTTTGGAAAGAGACTATGTAGGTATGATTACTAGTATGCTTTCATATTTGTATATATATACATAGAGAGAGAGAAAAGCTGGATGTCTGAGGCTGGTTGTAAAATGGTAATTGCGTGAGTGAATGCGAGGTTACGAACGGAGATTGTGTCAGCAGATTGCAAGCAGACGGCCTTGGTATAACCATTGTACTTACAAACTCCTTCTGGTTTCCTACGGGGTGTGTGATAACGGATAGAAATCGCCTTGGCTTTTACCAAAACTTGATATTTGATGTCTTTGAATAGCCCTTCCTTGACCGCATAGAAAGGACGGAAAACCTTCAGCTCATTGACTGCGTGATTAGGCTCATTCAAATGACTCGTAATGGCCTTCGCTTTGGTCTCTGTCAGCCCTGATTCAAATAGCTCCTTGATGCAATGCGATAGACATCTCGCTGTTTGACCCATCAATGACTACACAACACCTAAACACGAAAACAGTTGTATCTTGGCCAGTCACGCATGGAAAATTCTGCGGATACTGCGGTATCAGTCTCATGTGACCTGGAATTGTTGAACATTATACTATTGATCTCTCCTCCTTCCTCGAACCGCTGTATTGTCTTAGCTAAGCTTGTGCGTTTTTCAATCTATTTGATTTTATGCTTGTACGCTCGTTTTGTACTGACACGTTAACTTACGTATCTTTATTTGAGGGGAATAGACAGATTTAGACTGCACTAACACGAGAAACCATCGTACGGTGGTTCGAAAGAGCGACCTAGCAAAGTGGTTCGGATTAACGATATGCATAAGTCCTTAGAAAAGCATGATAAGTATCGTTTCGAGTTAGGCAACAGCAAATCGAGGGTTCCGTCGGAGAGCTAGTTAGCCTTCGTAGTATTCTAACTGCAGACTTAAGGGTATTTAGCATATCCATGATAGCAAACTCCTCTTCTGTATCACTACATAACGGGACAGTAAAAGATCCCCTAGTTTCAATACATCTTTTTCTTACAGGTCTGATTATCCTTCATGTAGGATCAAACAGTGTCCAACGTATTATCTGTCAATATCGCCCATTTAATTAATTTAATTTATCATGTTAGGAATGTTATAAGCAGAAACGTTTAGACCCTACGATGAAAATTGTCTGAATGAACCGAAATGGTGATTATTTCTATGTAGAATAGTTCATCCGGGTTATTATTTCATTTATCTGACATTTTTCTAACTGAACCATGGATAATAACTGAGCTGAATTTGCTATATAAAATTAAATTCACCCGTTTCAAAACTAGTAAATGCCTGAAGGCTGTCTTCTCAAACAGTGTATATTCCTACGAACCAGCACCCATCAACATTTGCGTTAAATATGTTATGAGTAGAATTAGGTCAATTTAATTATGTAAGCTGAATCTAGACAAGAGGTCAACTGACACGGTCGCATCATTCGTGCGCTCCCAGTTTAAGTGGATTTAATCCGCCATAACACGTCATACAGCAACGAGTTTACGCTCGTTCGACTCAGCTCTGTGAGATCTATCTAACGATATCTCTCTCGGATATAAACCATACCATTCACACCACTGT
>UZAN01061125.1:0-10178 GCA_900618425.1 Echinostoma caproni
CCAACAATGTTGTTTCATTTTTTTCGAGTAATATATCTGATTTGACGACTGTGCAGTTTTTATTTAAATGAAAATTTCAGTTGTTATGCGTGCACATGTTACACAATATGACAGACTGAAATATCACCAAGTGTTGACTTGTATCAAGCTTTGATAGGTCAGGTGTGCAGCGAATCGAATCAGTAGTCCACCGTGCACAGGTTAGAACCAACGGGATGACACAACTGATAATTGGTCACAGCTTTTCGGAGCTTTCCGCATCCTGTAGTGATAGAGTTCATGTTTTTCTTTTTAACAGCAAAATTACAATTCATATTTGGTTTAGACTAGAATTAATTAATTATTTTTGTGTCTACTCCTATCACCGTAACCATCTGTGTTTATGATTTACAGGATATGACAGAGGTCGTTTCGGTTGTCAAACCACCAGAAAATCCATCAGAACCATTGGAACATCTGGTAGTGCGTTATTCAGTTTTTGTTGTTTTACCCTAAAAGGTCACAAATTCTGTATGCGCTGATCTTTTCATTTATCCTCCTGTTCACGAGGTGAAGAAACCGCTGTAATTGTTCCTTCTAATTGAGTCAAGGTTGGAACATATTACTATAAGGACTGACTTGACATAAGATAGTGATAACTGGCCAATAATCCTCACTAACGTTTGTTCCTCCCTCTCGTTTCCTACATTTTCATGTCCAGTAAGAAAAAAGCTATTCCATACGAAATCGTTCGATATTCTCAAACAAACTCATGAGTTATTTGCAAATGTGTTAAAACTGGGCAAACTTCGACGACTGCTGTATTGGCTTAGACGGAACCTTATATTACAGTCCCGTTGCAATCAGGCCAACGGAACACCTGGTTCGTCTAAAACCGCGCACACTTAAGTTCAACGGAAAACCTTAGACTGTTTCCTGTTTGTATGGTTCAAACGTCTTTAGGCACAACACATGCATTTCAAACTCACTATCTATGAAAACACTGAAAAGTTGAAGGCGAAACGTGTCTGAATTCGGATATCTTTTAACAACCCATTAGCTCTGAGTCCTATTTCCTTGTAGAACTTAGTCAGGCTTTGATTACATCTTAACATGGATATCTGTAAGTGATGATGATATTCATGTTGTTATATTTCCCTAGTGATTGATGTGATCTGATTGATGGATTGATTGATTGATGGATTGATTGATTGATTGATTGATTGATTGATTGATTGATTGCTCGTTTGACCAGACCTCAATTGTAATTTGTTGTGCTTCCAAATTAAGTAGGTAAATGAGCACACAACGAATTAAGCAGTACGTTTAGTGTAAACAGGAAATTTGTAGCGCGTTCATAAACCGGGGAACCGGCAGGAACCAACAACGTGTATGAAGGCAGGTAAGCAGGCAGGCTGACACCGGCTCACAAGTGACACTACATGCAAATGACGTCAAACCAGCATTCAAGCAATCAGTTAATCGATCAACCGATCAATCAACTTGGCCACAGACATGTATGAACACAGATCAGTCCATTGTAGGCCACAACATAATTCAGCTTCCGTACCGCTTATGAGCAATGGTGATATTCTAATATTCTGAGCTGTATCAAACCTAGCTGATCCCACAATACAAATTACCTAATGGGAATGTGTTCTCTAACCTCCCCTAGACCAGAAAAAGACCGGATGTTGTTCAACCGAAAGGGAGACGGTGAACTAAACGAGACTGGACGATTTAAAGCAAACCTTTCCCAATTCAGGTCCCGGACGATTTCGCAGCACCTCAACGTGGTACATATTGCAGAAAACACAATTCTTTTTATGGGGATACAGCATGGCAAAACAGTAGAGTAAAATACATTTGAAACATACAAACATAAAAGAGGTAAAATAACCATATCACCGGGAGAAGGACAAACTAACACAAAGTTCTTTCTGTTGACACAAGATAGGCTTCCATTGGTTGGTAACGATCATTTCTGCAAATCTTAGCCATTTCAAATCAGTGCAGCATCCGGTCATGCAACTGATATCAGCCAATTCTCAAGTGAGGCTCATTTATGACAGATCCATCTTTTTTTCTACGCGAGCATCAAAAAGTACCCACTCTTTCAGTTTTACATCAATCATGTTTTTTGCCTGGTAAATAAATAGTTAATTCAGAGGTGCAATAAAACTCCTAGATGCATTGTCCGCACGACCAGTTTGTTCTGCACAGTTTGTTCTTAATCATTATCGGTGAAAACTTAAAAAAAACAAGCTAGTTGACATTTTCTCTTCACAAGTATGATGTTGATTTTCAGACCACCGTACCGGACAGTCAGGAACCTGTGCACAGCGATGAGGCTGATCAAGAGACAGATGAATATTTCTCAGATTCCGACGAATCCATCGTTGTCTTGGAGCGAGAAGATAGCAATGGCGCGTACCAGCTTATCAACGATGACCTCACAATTGTAAGTATTTGATTAGTTATAAATAGGTTGGCTTTGTTAAACTTACAAGTCAAGTCAAGAGTGCACTTTATTCATCCATTTTGGATAGAATTTTCAGTGAAAAATAAAGAATTTTAACAACATTGATTTCGTATACATCCCATTAAAATGAATTTATAGATATGGCATATTGTTATTATAGATGATAATGCGGAGGAGGGACTCAGAATGTATGGCAAATGTTGAAAATTGCAACATGACAATTCCCATGAGGATGTGTATCAGTTCATTTGATATTCGTCTCCTGGAAACCAGTACACGAGAAAGATAAAGGTAAAACGGAGTTGTGAAAAGCTATGGTGTGAATACATAAAAGTTTAAATTCATTGCGAGTGACAGAATTGGAACTGGAGTGAGAGAGGGTTGAGTGTAGAGAATTTGATGCAGCAGAAGACAAGACTGAGTCACGCAAACGGTCACACGCCTTAAGATGTTGGGTGAAAATTGAGTCGATCAGCACCACATAAGGTTCAGTTCCATATCTAGAAAAGCTTTCCAAAGGGTGTCTCATCAATTTAAAATCCTTGAACAATAGATCGGGGAACACAGCTGGGGAGGAGTAGGTTCAATGGCATAAAACGCACGAGAAAATAAATTTAGAAATTATGTACAATGGTACCCTTAGATGTCTAAGGCGTGAAATATAAAAGGTCAGCTTTCTAACTTTAAGAAATGTTTCATGAGATCAGTTGACAGAAAACATCAAACTTTTAGGTTTTTCTTCAGTTATTGATTGAGGTATCGGGAACGGATGATCCAGAAAGTGTTGATGGCCCAAGATCAATGAAAAACAAAATTTCAATGCATTATTTTGCTTTGAAATAAAGGTTAACACTACCGGCCTATTCAGAGATGGAATTTATGGCTGGTTGAAGAGTTGCTGTTGGATACACCACCAACCGCTATGATATCATCGGTATATTTAAATTTGAAAAGGTTGAGGTGATTGGTACGTTTTAGATGCAAAGAAAGAACAGAAAAGGGGATAAATGTGTTCCTTGCACTAAATCCTGGTTCACATTGACAGTGTAAGACCTAACACCATTGAGACTCGTGGATTAGTGTCGGCCAGTGAAATAGTGATACATCTAATTCAAAGATATGGCGGGAGATTATGCTGATGTACCAGTTTTAATACTTTTTTTCTGTCAGCAGAGTTGAACACGTTTGTGTAGTCCGGAAAGCAAACATGAACAACTCTGTGTTTTTGGTCTGTAGTGGATGAAACAGAACGTGTAAGTGAAGCAACCGTATTTGCAGTAGAGCGACGCTTTCAATCATCGAATTGATTGAAATCACAAAAATCAAGATTAGAGGATAGATACTTAATAATAATTCGCTCAAAAGTTTTAAGTAATATTGAAGATGAAGCGATAGGTTAAAAATTACCCTTGTTTTCTTGGTACTGGAGTAATGAGAAAACTACACCATGTGTCAACTAGTCTACCTTCAGACAGACGTGCATTAAATATGATCGAAGCAATTTGTGCGCGGTGATTGGCGCATGTTGATCAATAGTATTATTATTACTGTCACTATTCCTTTTTAATCAAAGAACTTTTTCTCTAATGGATTATTCTGACCACTCGTAAACTGTACTTCTTCCATCCCCGTGATAAACTGGTCACAATTTTTTCAATAAGATGCGGCCTAAGGCATTGGGAAGTTCTGCGTTGCTGTCTAACCATGACTACGAAACCGGAGTGTACTAAAATTATTGGTGTATCTGTAGTACATACAGACATTTGCATCACCGGGTGACATTGCCCTGTTTGTGATTGATTTTCGAGTGTAACGGGATCACATTCGTTCACATTGTTTCTCAACAATGCACAATGAGCGGTTAGACCGAATTTAAACAAACTAAACAAAACAAGTGCTATTGCCCATTCGAACGATGCGAGTAGATCTCATTCGCGAATCGAGCGTGCCATACAACCTGATCTTCGTTGTTTGTCTGTGAAGTGATGAGTAGCATCTTTGTATGAACTTTTGCATGCTGCACCGACATACCGATCGATGTACCAGTGAGATAAACGCTCGCATACATCATATAGTATATGCGCGTAATGTACGCTGTCTCAGATCAGGCTTTTCGATTAAATTACTTTATCAATATTCAATTATCCGTTCTGAATGAAAACTGACTCAAAGTTGTTCATTTATTGTAACCACCAAACAGAATACGTTGGAACTGACTACGAGCGCCCCTTTGGAATCGACGAACGAGGTGAGTCAGCCAACAAAGGTGAATTGTGGTCCAAAGATTGCCTACAAAATATCAAATTCGGATTCAAAAGGTGGTGTGCGCACGGTTTGATCGGACCGTGGAAGAACAGTCACACTATACCTTAATTATATGCTAACTGAAGTGGTACACCGGTGTTTAGGCTACTTGATTCTATGACACGTTCGGATTAGTTTTGCTATGCCACAATTTGTTGAAATTGTTTCTGCAGACTGACCGGATCGCTATCGTCTACTCTAGTTGATTTTACATTGTCTGGTGATACCGAAGTGGCATACACTGTCAAAACACTTAAATTGTCAGCGTTTTAGCGTCCCTTCTTACACACACACACACACACACACACACACACACACACACACACACACACACACCTGAGTTTGGTTGTGCGTTAGCCATCACCGATGAATACAGCGCGTGTTTTTGTGTCTCGGTTTGCATGTGATTGATACTGGCTGGTTTTTGCAGGTCACTGTTGCAATCGAGTTATCGATTTGTAAATTCCATCTAGCTCGAGTTGAATATGGCCGCATATCTCACTTGAACTAGCCTTGTGTGTGTGTTTCGGATACGTCCACGTTCAGTCGATCGAAAACGAAAACCTTAAGTTAGGACAGGTTACTAGTGGTGGTGCACCTTGAATCGAGGGAATCGAATGGGTGCTAACGTACAATGAGTAGGAAGTAATCGTATTTGATACATTTACGGATCACAAATCACTGAAGCACATAATTGCTATTGTAATCGTACATCGGAATCTTCCGGCACCGAGACGTAGTCAAAAGGCCACAGAAGTAGCGGTTCATGTATGAAAAAAAAATCAAGGGGATGAAATATTACTCAAATAGAAGTTTCATCGGTCAAACGAATATCAGCCAATCGCCGGCTTTTTTCTTCCAGTCACATGGCTTCTGTCTGAAATGCAAGGCTGTTGTTCGATCGACACTGTTGGTCTATGGCCCAATGTCCAGAAACTGGAGCTCGTAAATGCACGGCTGAAGGTTAAATCACCACAGTGTAAGCCTGACGAGAGTGAAATGGGCAATGCCAATTCAGTTTCGTACTAGGAAAATGAGTAATTTGTTAGAATTTTCCTCCCGGAAGTCATATTCTCCACTGAATAGCTATCATAATACGATTGCAAAAGAGGTGAGCGACACGACGTAGCATACGTAGGACTGATCCAATAACAGCATACCATTCGAACATTACGAACACTCAAATGTGTTTCATTTCTGTTGAACAGGAAGTGGATGTACCGGAACATGTGGATGAGCCGACGGAGTCGGATGCAGTGGTGCGTCCGAATGAGGTAAGTGCATCGCGATTGTGAATATGCGTGCGTGTGTGCGTGCGTGCGCTTCCACATAATAACAGTTTAGAGGATGTGGTTATCCTTTGTGAGTCGATGAACACGATCCGTTGGATTTTCGCAATTGGGTTTGTTAGTAATCACGAGAATTCAGATAGACCGGTGAATTTTCCCGTACATCCGTCAGTGCGGTGAATTAAAGCGGTTCCTCGATTTGACTTGACTTCCATTGTGCCAACCGTGAACCATGAGTGAAGCGAGACGTTGGAATTTCTCGTCACCGAAACGCAGTAATAAGGTCACAGAAGTTGCGGTTCATTTATTGAAAGAAATTAATAGGATTAAACAATAGGTAAATATAAATATCATTGGTTAATTGGATATCAACCACGCAATATGAATTACAGGACCCGAATCGATAATCAGCTATCACGGAATCGCAGAAGCAATGCCCCATGAGAACGAGACGCGAGGAAAAGACCAGAGGGCAAGCAGGAAGTAGTTCGTTTATTGGAAGAAATGAAGGTGATTAAATAATATGTACAAAGGGAGATTATTGGCTACCTGGGCATCCACCAATTGGATTGCAGCACTGCTTGCGTAATNCTTGCTTCTGTCTGCATTGTCTAGGATTGGCTGGCACCATCCGCCAATGACGTGTATTCAGAAGCTATGCAAGTGCTATTGACATCAGCATTCAAACTTGATTGATCGCCAGTGTCCTGAAACTGTAACGCACCTCTCCAGGGCAGGCGCCATCGTGTAGGCCTGGATCACCACAGTCGCCCCGCGTGGTTGCGAAGTGGAGCAATTAAGTCAATCACAAGTATGGTCGTGTTGCACCTTGACGACACTAATCATATGGTAAACCTGACTGAAGTGTTCTGACTCTTGAATAAGACCAAACCGGGACGGTTTAGACACGTGCGGTTTCGCATTCTAGCCACAGCAGAGGCAGTTTGTATCCATCTTCACAACTCCCCACCGTGTGTTCAAAAATACCTTATCCAAGCACTCGAGCTTCCTTGACCAGATAACCAACATGTGACCCTTAATGAAGCATTCGAGCAACACAAAATTGTGAACCAACCATGAACCAAACTGTTGAACACTTAAATTACTTTCCCGTTATCCTCGTAAATTCCTTTTTTACGATAGTGATATATATCTTGTAGTGTAATGGCATAATAAAGACCCGCTGAAAGTGACCTTGTTTGCCAACTTGAGTTCTTATTATGTTGTGGATTTGTTCTGTCACACCAAGTCTAGAATAAAAACAAATCACTCTTAAATTTCACAATGTAACAAACTCACGAGTGTTTTTCATTTCTGTTGAACAGAATTCGGCTGAACCAGAAACGATGGATCAGTCTAGCGAGCCAACCGCTGATGCACACCTGACTGAAGTGAGTACAGCGGAAAGTGAAGTGTGTCTGTGCTTGCTCATTTGTACACCACTATGGTTCGTTGATGCATGTTGTCGTTGTTTATCGGTGAACATCATCGGTGTGATTATTGTAGGCAGTCAGTGTGGTAACCATGAAACGACGTATCTGAGAGACAAGGATTCTAACTGCTTCAGTTTTTTAAGTTGTGGAAAATAATCTCGAAAATAAAAACATTGAAATGAGAAGCGGTCTGATCAACTGCCCGAGTGGGTAGTATGCTTGCGTTCTACCTAGGAGATCCCGAATTCGATCCCTAGTTGTGTCGATGGATTCGCGCTGCACTGATGAGATCGAACCAGGTCGAAACAGCTGTCCAGTGCTTCCAAGCTTTTCAGCTCACGCCTTATTTGTACGACGAGTTGATCATATAAAAAATTTAAATATCAGCTTTCCTCCAACGAAAGGCCGCTGATCACTGATCAAATAGTCCGGAACAAATCTGTGTTGCGCAAGTATTCAAAACAAGGACAACTCAGGGTATTTGAGTTATAGTTTCACATCAACCAATGCAAGAGACCGATGCTCTCGATCAGTCAGGAGCCATGCAGTTCAAACAGATGCACTACAACAAAGAGAATATAAGTGTCAAGTCAAGAAAAGCTTTATGCACCCAAAAGGTGAATTTTCAGCAGTTTACGAGTTTTACAGTGGATAGATTAAATAATTGTAAACAAAAAAATACAGTATGAGAAATTCTGCACTTTAATAAACGAGAGAGAAAATATTAGGGCAAGAGATTTTCCCTGAGGTGAGTGAGGATATGCTGACGATTTACTAGTAAACGAGCTAGGTAAGGAATTACAGTTTCGATATGTGGAAGTCCGCGCAGGAAGGAGTTGATATTTGGAGCGTGTCCGGGGAATTGACAGGGCTTTCGCGATATCTTGGTGCAGATAGTGCCCTTGATCATGCGTTATCCTGTCAATGAATGTATCACAAGCGTCAAGATGCTTGGAAAAATAGAAATCAACTAAAACAGTTTTATCAACTCCACTGTAGCGGGACAAAAGTTTAAAGGATCTTGAAAATAAAGAGAAGACTTTTTCTTTCAGTCCGGGGATAAAAATCGGGGAGCAGTATAGCCAGTGTGGAAGAATGCAGGCAATCACAAATTTAATAATAAGATTATGTGGTACGGCCAGTTTCCTGAGCCTGTGAGCATAGAAGGACAGTTTTCGAACTTTAGTGAAAACGTTGATGACATGAGCAGACCAGGAAAGGTTATGGGTAAGGGTGAAACCAAGGTATTTAACAGATGCAGATCTGGGAATGCTTTGATTGTTAATTCTAAGATCAGGGAGATTATCAACTAATGAAAAATAACGGGGACCGGTTTTAAGACTTAATAGAACTTCGATGCACTTACTGACGTTAAGTTTAAGGGATCGGGTCACAGACCAATCGTGAAGTTCATTAAGACTGTCCTGGAGAGGTCGAAAACTGTCTGTAATAGGGGCTGGGCAACCAATCACAATATCGTCAGCATACTTACAAGCAATAAAGTTGGTGGGGATGGGCAAATTCTGTATATACATGAAAAACAAGAAAGGGGACAAAATGGCACCCTGAAAAACACCGGCTTCAATGTTAATAGAAGAAGATTGTACACCATTGAATGAAGTAAACTGAGTCCTACGGGAGAAGTAGTTAATTAGTACATTCAAGACTTCAGGAGTTAGACCACACTCAGAAAGACGATCAATAAGCACACTTTGGTCGAGAGAACCAAAAGCGTTTGTTAGTCAAGAAAAGTTAAACGAGTGGTACCAGCGCCATTGTCTAAGACGGAAGCAACAGAATGAACAACATGAGCAACGGCGTCAAGTGTGGATAAATGGGGTTTATAAGGAAATTGTAAAGGGTCATGGGCGTTACAGTGGGGGTATCATGCGGTGCAGCAAAACATTTTCAAAAGCCTTCAGCAACACAGATGTGCAGGCAATAGGACGGTACTTTGACGATCCTTTTTTTGGGATGGGTCTGATCCTGGCTGATCTCCAACAATCGGGGATAGTTCCAGATGACAAACAAGTACTAAGCAATTCGGCAATGGGTGTCGCAAGCTGGTCAGCGCAGGCTTTTAATAAATGAGGTGCTAATCCATCGGGACCATGAGCTTTATTGGCCTTGAGTCTCCTCAAACTTGGAGGACCTCATCCGGAGAAACAGGGTTAATTGCATCACGGGTAGGAAACGGAGGTGGGAGGGAGTTAGATGCAGGTGCAGAAGCAAATTGACGGTTAGGTACCTCAACGTTGGAACAAGAACTGATGCGTGAGCCACAGAGTTTCCGTAAGGTAGTCCACATCTCACGAAAGTTTTGTTGCCCAAAACAGTCTCGATGTGCATTCCGTTCGGGCGTCTTACTTCTGCTCTGATCAGAGCAGAGAGCTCTTTGACACTGTTACGCCTGCCGGCCGTATATGCTGTCTCTTTAGTACGACGAAGTCGCTTAAGCAGGGGGGAGGAAAACCTATCGATTCGAACATAAATAGTTTCAACCGGACAGCATTGGTCATAGCAGAAGTTAAGGTAATCGGTAAGGTGTTCACAAGAAGATGACAGATGGTTATGGAAGAACACAGAAAAGTCAGTAGAAGAAACTAAGTCCCGCAGTCGGGACAAGTTCTCAGGTGAACAATTACTCTTCCGTAGCGTACGAGAAGTGGGTCGTGTATGAAGGCAGTGATT
>UZAN01061130.1:0-10177 GCA_900618425.1 Echinostoma caproni
TGAGTAAAGTAATGGAGCGACTGGTGGCTACACGGCCTCGGCACCATTTGGTGTGCTACGGTTACCTGTGCCATCAACAACACGGTTTCTTGCCTGGTCGCTCATGCCTCTCAAACCTGCTACTTGCGCGTGAATGCTGAACTGAGGACAAAGCCAAAGAACACCAAAACTGACTACATTATCGTGGACTTCAGCAAGGCCTGCGGCAAGGTGCCGCACGACCTCCTTCTGCGAAATCTGTTCAACCTAGATGTAGGTGTGGTCATGCGTAATTGGCTGTGAGAATTCCTCCTCTACCCGGAATTCTGCGTCCGTGTTGACAAATTGCTCTCCGCTCCCACTGGGGTCCCCCAAGGCTCGGTTCTTGGTCCATTGCTCTTTGTGGTATATGTGAACGACCTGCCAGGTCACTTGAGCAGCTCATCTCTCATGTATGCGGATGACATCAAAATCTGGCTTACAATCAAGGATCCAAATGATCAAAGATCTCTTCAAGCGGATTTGAACAACCTCGCTCAGTGGGCGGATACCTGAGCTCTTCCAGTCAACACAGCAAATTGTGCTAACCTGCACTTGGGGCGTGCATAGGTAAGGTAACGAGGTAGTCTAACACTTCCAGGGAACAGATCGGGTCTGTGCTAGCGCATGAAGCATTCTGGGGCCTATTCGGCGGTCTTTCAACCAGCTAAAGATGAATGCTTGCGGGCTGCTGTACACTTTCCATGTCAGACCAAAACTTGAGTATGGTGGTGCGGCGACATACCCCTGCACGGCCGGTGAACTGGCTAAGTTGGAGCGTGTACAGCGTGTTGCCACTAGACTCGTTGGACTACGCGGGACAAGCTATGAAGGTAGTCTACAGGCTACTGGTCTGTTTCCAATTGCGTATAGATGCCTCAAGGGAGATCTCATCTGCCTGAGGAAGATCGTGAGTGATATGGGCCCGGAGCGGCAACTGTGCTTCCCTTTTTGAACAGAGAACCGCGCGCATGGGCACCCTCTCACGTTGCGGAAACTTCAGTCAATTGTTCTTCCGCTAGTCAACTGACTCTCGCGTAGGTCAACAATACTCTGGAATTCCCTTCCAGCGATCGTGGTGGAAGAGGAAACAGACGCTGCTTTCAAACGGCGTCTGGATGAGAACCTGGAGGGGCTATGGAGGAACGAACACTTGTGATCGGACCTTCGACCCAGTGGTGATGGGTTTTACAAGGGCATCGTGCTCTCTGCCCTCAATCTTGAAGACTGAAGACGGAGTGAGGCTGAGGTTGAGCGCCTAGAGCTACCAAGTGACCGGCTTCAGAACCGTTGGGATCGTTAATGAGGCTTAGAATTGGCCTGTTCAACTCTGTCTAGGCGAGCCGAAATGGCGGTCAGTTGAGTGGCAATTGCGCTTAATTAATCAGCTGTGTCGACTATGGCAAATAATTAAAGGAGATTCCCTGAAAATAGAAATACATGGCGTTGTTAGCTACTTTGGCCGCAGCGCTGAGGGGACAACCAACGCATGATACCAGGACCATGCAGATGGCCTTCGGCAGCCTCTGAATCCAAAGTTAAAAAAGCAAGTTATCGTCAACCTTCAAAAGTGCGATCCCTTGCTGCATGTTGCGCAATAGTTGAGAAGGCTTAAGGGAGCTCATAGTCGTTCCCTGGACTACGTTCCTGATTTTGTCTTGGGCGGATAAGCCGGTACGAGTTAAGGCGGCATCCCGGAGAGTCTCGTAATGACTCTCCTCTGGGACGGGATTTATGACGTCAAACACGAGTTCTATAACATCTAAAGGTAAAGCTTGCAATACGTGATGAAATTTGGAATTGAACTGGGTGATGTCTTGGGTTGAGATATGAGATTCGACCACCGAAGACCACATAGAGGGATTTTTATGGTAGAAGGCGGACAAGGGAAATAACCGCATCCAGGACTACGAAATGCTGCTTAACAGGGGTGATTTTCTTTGATTTGATCACGATTTGGGATATAGCAAAATAAATACATAAGTTTATATTACACAGATGACCATGCTTCTCACATGCTTCACGGGTCGCGTGAAACATACATTTATTTATTTAAATACAGTCAAAAATAGAACTGTAACAGGAATTCGTAAAAATGCTCAAATGGAGCAAAATGGAAATACAGTTTCTTAAAATAAAATTACAAAACCCCGCGTTGCTCACAAAATTTATAATCCGCGTAAAACAACACGGGTAGTTATTGAAAACGAAAATTCGTAAAAATGTACCGATAACCAGAATATGCGGACGGGCTCACCAGTTTAGAGGCAGAAGGTGCTGTATCACGACCAACGAAAGAGATCCAATCTCTAATCTCCCTTGTTTCTCGATCACCCGGTATGAATCAGTAAGAACAACCGGTTAGTCAAGGGAAAGTATATTGTCTCCCGAACGTACTGGAGTTTAGCCTGACTATGCTCGAGAGCATCTGAAAGCAAAATGCTTAGCAAGCGAAGGTGTAGCACTGAACTCACACACCGTCGAAACTGAAGTTACTTCACTGGAGGTGGCAGTGATTTAGACGAGGATAAAATACCTAGTTGAAGAAACGCTCTCAGTATATCGAAGATCCTCTTGGAAACTATGTTACAAAGGAGGAGGATGCACGTGCGAATGGCCCAAGCAAACATGCCTGCAAACATGCGAAATCATTCATGCGGAACAGGCAAACCAAAGATGGTGACGACTCTCGAGCATGTTACACTGTCCGTCTCACTACAAACTAGTACTTATATGAAAACTAGGAAGCTTGTGAGACCATTTATCCACCGCTCTCAAGTAACACAATTTCCAAAGAACCTCAGGACTCGTAGCTTCATTTGGTATTGTTGGCGGGTGATTTTTACGCGCAAATTGGAAAACTGGGCGCATGGGAAGCTTGCCTAATAGGTCATTGTTTAAAAGGAGGTGCATGGAAATATAGGACAATCACTATTATGGCCACGGTAACAGCAAAGTTCCCACTTTCCACCGATATGACACAAAACAATAATCTCTTCGTGCTATATCTGCTGAATCACTAAACCGAGACACACATTATGGAGAAGAACTTTCAGCCGCGATTAATTTACACTTGTATTAGATTAAACGGTGTCAGATTGCGATGAGAGATAACAACACACAGGTTAATTCACACATTGCCTGCATCGTCTATGTTTAAGGTGCGGAAAGCTGACCGCTCTGTTTTGACCTTTTGCTGTTAGCTAAAAATAACTCAGTTGTCAATCATTACTGGATGGACTAAATAAACGATAATAAAACAGATTTGGTCTAGCGGAACCCATCAAATTTGATTTCTTGGTAATCACGCGAACAAATTAACAATCTCAATTTGCCACAATAAAATCCAGGAAGTTCATCTGAGAAAAGATGCGCTATTTGCTACAAACCGGACTGGTTCACATTGAAATCAGTATAATCCGGAAGACGCAATTGACTACAGAGAAGTTGAGTAATAATTTGAAAAGGGTTGTATCTTCAACCGCCCAGCTCAGCTCAGCTTAGAGTAGAAGAAATGTGCTTGCCCTCTACCTTTGTGGTGGACAGCTCATTTACGAAATTTTTTACATTATCACCCATCCGGGGAGTATGTTGCAAAATGTCATTCTCGGTTAGGCTGAAACTTTTCCTTCATTCGACATTCACTGCCCCGCGAATGCCACATTATAACATATTTCCCGGATTCCTCGACAATTCATCAGTGAAGGAAGCTTCCTCAGAAGAAGAAAATATTAAGACAAGCGTGGGTGGAATACTTTAATCATCGCAACTTAATAACCAACGCAGCACCCAGTACATGGTTATCGTCGTTTGAGGGATCACCGATACCGGTAACTCATTCTTATCAATACCTGTCTCATTCACTCATTCAGGATAGCACGGATGCAGTAAAGATGTGAAAAGGTGCGACGGATTGAACAATGATGCAATAAGAATAAGAACCTATACGATGACGCTGAGTAACAAAGGCAGAAGCAGTAGAGGATGGATTATCGTCATTGGTATTGTGGACCGAATGTAACAGTAAGTTCGGGAATGACCGAGAAAATTGTGATTTCTGTAGGCTAGTGGATGGGTTTGAATTCGATCTTAGTATTCAGATAAAATACTGTTAATTCCTCAATTGTATCCTTGCATCATTGTTAAGTATTTTGTCGATTGTGCATTTCAGTGTAAGAAATATGAAGGCAATCGCATTTGATTCAATATAATCGGTGTTATTAGAGGGAAACACGGACCCTCTGGGATCTACTCACTAGGATATTGAGTGCCTAGACTAAATCCAATCATGCAATAAATAATCCCAACATTCACGTCTGGCTATGGTGTCCAATTTATCGATCTTTGTTGACGTGATTTGTTTCATTACCCGATCGACAGATGTCAGTTACCACCGGGTTCATTCATTCGCATCTATGACTCCTATCTGAGCAACGATCACGAGCACATTGTTTCAGGGTTTGTCGAGGTTAAACTGTTTACCCTATCCCGATCCCACGCCACGGGAACTTTCATCCTCGCTCGGTAACTCCCTGAGAAAGTACTTTTGTTTGTTTTCGGAGAAATGAGTTCATTCGGACTAGATGGGGTTTGGACAGACCCGCTTCAACCGGTGACATTTGACGGCCAAGCATGTCGTGGGGTTCCCAATGGACAGCGATCGGTTGGATTCACTTAAAATTAAAACGATATATAGGGTATCGATTACTTATGCGAACGTCAAAAGGAACGATATGAACATAGGTATCTCCGTAATCAACCTGAAAGAGTTGTTATTAAGGTACACATTTGATATCCGATTTATATTTTACGGAGATATGTATGGACAAACTGATCGAATTGCTGTGGGTTCCCCACAGGAACTTGTGGGCTGATATATTAGTTCCAAACTTCAAAAATCAGGAGCTTCGTGACTTGCTGGCCTCCCTGCCCCTATATTGCCGATACGAAGACGATATTTGTGTCCTGATGGAAAACAAAATGTAACTGGTAACTTTATCAGAAATTTTCAACAAAGATCAGAATGTGATAAATTTCACATCAGAATTATAAATGGAGGGTGCTTTTCATTTCTTTGATGTCAACCGAAAAACGCTTTACGACGGTAATTTAAGGCGACAGGTTTGTTGAAAACCAACATGGATCGGTCAATATATACACGTTTGAAGGTTCGTGCCAATTAGTTAGTTCAGTGCATCACAGAACACGCAAGAATAATTTGCTTGCACGGCAGTCTTGACTAAGAATTATAAAATTGCAAGAGAATTTTACTGAGTAATGATTACACATGGCGTTTTATTGAAAACATTCTATTTGAGAAAGGTTGAAGACAGCAAATAGCGACGGTAAGGAGGGAAGAAATTTATATATGACTCCTATTGAAGGGAGATTATAATGATGAACTAGTAACACGACGAATAGAGAAAGAAATCTCCCGAACCTTTCCTGCTTCTTCACTACGCACCCATTTCGTGAGTCGACCGGTGAGGTCCGTGAGCCTTAAAGATTAATTGCCTGTCAATGCCTCATCCATGATCACCAATTCTTTTCTTTGCTCATGTTCGGCAAGAGATGCAAGCAGAACGATTAGGCACTGGTTCCAAAGAATCAAGGAACACAAGCCGGCCTGGACGCGTACAGGCACAAAGAAAACGATTCCAAGTACAATATTAGCCCATCTTGCGGGCATCAAGTTGAGGTTGATACAATACAAATCATCTACCGGGTGCCATCGAACAGTTGAAAAGCCGTTCGTCAACATCATCTCGCAACAGCCGAAGCCGTGGCCATTAGATTACTAAACCCATCTCTTTATTCTCAAAAGCGGTTCGTGCAAACACGCAGACTGCTTTTGTTACAACGTGAAACCCCCACTGAGATAGACGTGACCTTACTCACGACCCAAAAACGTAATGACAAGTCCACATCCGAATCGTTTTCCCAACTGTCTTATGAACACATCCTTTCTACCCACTTTTTCCCAAACACATCAGAAACAATCACAAATGACGAATCACAAGTGCACATTGATTTGTATTTTAATTTTAATTTGGCCATACAACTGTATTAGCCTGTAGAAAAAGTTGTCGGAAATGAGATTATACGTTTTTTGGCTCCACGGACGATCAACAGGCTCTGTCAGCAAGCATCCAGCAGGCTTTTATAATCGTAACGCCGGTAGTCGGTTCTAGTATAAACCGTCATAATAATAATAATAACGGTATATTTCGCGAAGCTCGCCAAGCGTGCTAGTGCGCATGATCAAATGTACAAAAATGTAAACATGACGGTGAAAACAAACAGTAATACGAAAGACAGTGTAGGATTATAATTTTCAAACGGGTACGAAAGATATCGTAAAATTCCATTGCGATGAAAACGAAACACAAAGCGGACAAGGTCATATAATGGAAAACTTGACGTTTATCGCGAGGTTTCAACTTTTCAGCTGTACCGTCACTGAAACTGAAGTGGTCGGGCATGTGTTCAGTACTAATAATTGTCTTACGTTCCCTGTCCCTTTCTGGCACACAATGGTTGAATACGGTGAACAATAACAACGAAGAATCAGAAGAGGCACGAAATACATGAGGACTCATAATTGATACGAATCTTGTGTACTTCCCCTCCCCAATACAGATTTCACATTGCATTTTTCCGTTCGTTCCGTGCGTTAATATATGTTTGTGCGCGACGACCACGTCTTCCTTGTGTGAGCGTGTATGGCATTGAGAGATGCGACCGAGTGCCGGTGGTAACGAGTAGCTATTACTATTGTAGCGGTTCTTCAACCGACAGTTTCCCAACGGCAGTTTTCTCTTCTTACCTCTTGTTTTCATTTAAGTTTTTTGATAGATCTAATCAAGCTGGACGTGATCATGAAATCACCTACCAGAAGTACTTTCATCCTACGCTGGTGACTAACAGCAGGATACGTTCAGTTTCTAACCGGTCCTGTATAATTGAGGACTATCAAGGCATGGTACATAAACATGGAATACCTATCAGAACCATTAAGGTTCAGAAATCAAGTAGCGACTTAGTTTATCGCTCAGGTAGCTAAACTACTGTGAGGTTTTCCCTTCTTCCTTTGAGGACCTTTATCCACCGGACACAATCAAGTGCACCGTCGAGATTTACCATTAATCGCTATTAGTTGGCGATAGCTATCCTCTGAGGAAAGTTTCTCTATTGGATAAAGCAACTTGTACATTTCCAGGATTAAGTTTTACTTTAACTATTGGCGTTCTTTTAATGAACTCGAAAAGCGTGCACCGACACAGTTCCCCACGGTGAGCTCTGTATCGCACGCTTTCGTTGCATTGATCACATCTATTTTCAGGTTTCTGCTGCCGTTGCTTAAATATCAGCCTAGGCCTAGCTAAATCTACTTCCAACCTTTCTAAAGATCTCAGAATATATTGTTTTCAATAAACGCAATCTCTGGTTCTGTTTCCATTTGGGACGAATATTCAAAACGGACGTGAGTAAACATTAGTGACAGGTTCTGACGAATATCAGCAACCACCTAGTCACTAAACTATTATTTCAGAGCGTCCCTGCGGACCTTCCTACGTGCTGCGTGAGTTTCGTATCCAGTTTACACAGCGAGGAAGAACAAACAGCCTAAATAGGGAAAAAATCGCATCAGATCAGGTTAAAGAAGAAGAATTTTGGACCAAGTTCGCGCTATCGTCCAAAGTGACATGCCAAGGAATCGTCAGGTGAGCATGTAAGTCAGTCTGTTGTACTTACCTTTAGTGGGCTGGTCCTTTCCTTAGGAATCTCGGGCAGTCATTTGATTCCTTCCACTGATACTATTTATTTTGTCTTTATCCCTATTCACTGTTTGATTTCCTAATGCGTTGTAGTGAGGCAAACGGAACGCGAGCTAAAACACCACTTGGTCAACATACTAAAGAAAGCGGGGAATGCGGGACACGCGACCATCAAGAGCACCTTCAGACTTGGAAGGTGGCAAACACAACAATAGGGAAGGGAGGTCACGCCAAGGCCGGTATTAGTCGGAAACCCTAGGAACTGAGGCTGCCTCCTATCCGCTGCGGGTAAAATATTGGTAATGCCAGACCACCTGGCGAAAGGAAACCACAGGGCTATTAAGTCGAATGACAGAATAGGGGAGTCCAGTACCAGTAAACTGGAACAGGTAGGGGTTAGGATCCAACTATCCCCATTACCCCAAGAGCTGACAGCAGGGAGTGTCACCTACGCCAGCTTAATCTTCGGATTGGATATGAAGCTCAGGGAAGAAATACCAGTGTCCACATCGTCACCAGTGGATAGAGCCTCAGATCCTTGGAGGTAAACTCCGAGTCTCCCCGTTGCCAGCCTAGCTTTTTAAACTCTGGGTCAGGCAACCTTAAGGTTCTCTATAGTAATGTCTGCAGTGTGGGTAAAAAAAATAGGCAGGGCTGTGCTCGGAAGCGCAGGACCTTGACTGCATTGCCATTACGGAAACCTGGCTGAGACCTGAGGAAGCCATAGAGCAACAAGCTCCCGAGGCTACAGTAGCTATAGAGCTGACAGAGAGGATGGCAGATGTGGGGGCGGAGCACTAATCTTAGTGGTCCAACACAGTACAATAGGGAGGTGGTAAGCTAGCAACGCCAAACATCTAGGCGATCACCTGTTTCGTCGGGACGGCTTCAAAGAAAGCAAAGCCGGGCTGTGTACATAGAAGTCCCTCAGCGGAATGGCATGAGGACGAACAGTTCATCCAATACCTAGTTGGTTCCACTGCCCCAAACGTTCCAGTGCTGTTACTGGGGACCTAAACATCCCAAAGGTGCAATGGACGCAAGCCTAAGTATCCAGGAACACGTTCGGGCACCGACTGCGTGACTGGGTACAGGAGGGTTCTCTGGTCCAACATGTCGGCCAACCCACAAGATGGAGGTCGGTCCGAATCCAGGACTGCTGGACCTCGTAATCACACGATATCCGTACGAGGTGGAGCAACTCACGGTTAAGCCACCGTTGGGGAGGAGTGACCACGGGATAATCCACTTCCGATACGTACTCAGCCTGCCCAAAGCGCCCCATAAGATGCGTCGAGTGTTTAGACGTATCGACCGTGAGGCCCTATTAGAGGCAGCCTTAAACCGAGAGTGGCAAGGGGAGTACGAGACGATAGAGGAGGAATGAGGGCCTTCAAGGCAAATGTACTACACCTCACCGAGCTTTTTGCACCGCTGCNGCCCCATAAGATGCGTCGAGTGTTTAGACGTATCGACCGTGAGGCCCTATTAGAGGCAGCCTTAAACCGAAAGTGACAAGGGGAATACGAGACGATAGAAGGGGAATGGGGGGCCTCCATGGCAAATGTACTGCCCCAAACCGAGCTTTTGCACCATTGTGCAGGATTAGGAGACAAGGGATTCAACCATGATGGAAAAGCCGGGCCAAGAGAGCACAATCCAGGAAACATAAAGCCTGGAACACTAATAGACACTCAAGGAGCCACTCAAGGTTCCTCCAATACTTTAAGGTCCCTGGGGTTACTTTGAGGGTCCAGAGGGACTGCCGCCGTAAATATGAAGTGGGCCTAGCCGATAGATCCAAGCTGTGCCCCAAAGCTTACTACAGCTGCGTTCAGTCAAAGGCCGCTACGAGAGCGGCCGTTGGAAACCTAGTAATTGCGGATGGTGGGCTTGCTGTAAGTAGCAATGAAAAGGTCGAGGCTCTCCGAGTAGCCTTCGAGAGGGTTTACCAGAGAGTAAGGGTTAGAGAGGTCCCCACCCTAGTACCGGCTGATGTACCACAGATGGCAAACCCACCTATCAACAGACGAGAGGTAGAAAAAATTATGGGTGCACTAAACACCGGGAAGGCTGCCGGTCCAGACAGTATACATCCAGCAATATTGAAACCCATTGCAGGGATAGTTGTTGAACCGTTAGCCCGGCTTTTAACCGGTCAGTCACTACAACAGCGCCACCATCAAACCGGAAACAGGCCGAAGTAATCCCGATCCACAAGCGAGTTACCAAGGGAGAGGCCTCAAACTACCGCCCAGTAAGTCTTCTTCCCTTACCACTCAAGGTCGGGGAAAATGTACTTCGGGGTCGGCTGAGCTCCCATGTTGAATTTGTTTGTGGTTGTTGATCGAGTTGTAACAAATGCTTCAGCATCAATTCTT
>UZAN01061141.1:0-10172 GCA_900618425.1 Echinostoma caproni
ATATATATATATATATATATATATAATCAACCTCACGTTGAACAGTTCAAAGTTCAAGTCATCTAACCAAGAAACGGATCTGTAGATTGGAGGTTAACTTTTAGGTTAACGTTTGTCTGACTATCGACACATTGTTGTGCTGATGAAAGCAGATGGCAATATCGGACCCAATCACTGTATGGCAAAAAACTATCCCCTTATGTTTCCTTACTGGTTAATCGACTTTGAATACGTCTTTGTTCAGACACTCGTTCGAACCAGTTTCGCAAGGCAGCTGCATCCTCGTCGTTTGATCGATACGGAAACGGATCTCGACGCCTTTCTTTCTGATTGTTTTGTACGCCATTCTCTCGAGGTAAACTATCCGGTACGGTTTGTTCCACGGAACAGGATGAGTGTGGTGTAGTCTGTTCTGGAATTGAAGGTAAAAGACTGGGCCCGCCAAAAAAAGCAGTTGTTCGTTCCAACTGATCTTTTATTTGTCCGTGCAAATCGATCGGAACTAGCTAGAAATGAAATCGGACATGGGTGGAAGAAGGGTTGGAAGTGAGATAATGACAGGAAAGAATAAATCAGTAAACAGGGACACAGTCACCCAGAAACGACAGGAAGGTTGTTTGCGAAGGCAGATTGTAATTAAACAGAGTCAACGCGTCACTTCCATTTCACTGCCAAGGACATCAAAATGAGTATTCCATATCTGGGGAACTATTTTTACGGTGATTTATAGTCATGCCAATACATTACAATATCTCAATGAATAGAAGGCATTACTCAACCAAAGAAACATTGTTTTGGGAAAGGGAAAATTACCATCACAGATTATTTGTGTCCAGTTTCGTCGTCGAGCCAGAAATGGTATTATCAATGATCACATAATTTATTGAGAATCACTTTATATATATATATATATATATATATATATATTGTCATCGTAATAACCTCACTGACAACACTGGGTAAATTTGCGTGGACAGCTCTTTCAGAACCAGTCAATTTATAAATCAATACCATGATTGTTTGTTGGTAGGTCAAGACTGAGTGTTACATACCGCGGATGAAGCTTTAAGACAAGATGGAATTACAAATGCGAAATGTAATGCTGAAAGTAAGATCTTCTATTTGTTGTTTGGGGACACGATAATTTCATTTACGGGTTCAAGAGTTATGACGAAGGAAGCCTGTTGGTCGATTGGTCAGTGTGCAAAAATTAAATAAGACCAAGTGCGTGAGCAACCTAAGTGGAGTAGCTGCACTGCTCCTATTTTCTGAATAAACCACTGGGTCCTCCAGAATTTAAGAACCGAACTTCACAATTGACTAGCCTTGCATCACTATTTAACTATGGCTGACGTCTCCTAAAATGCAGCGCATCTAACTCCACAACTGCGGGAAAACTTAGGTTTATTCCCATATCGATAGCAATTGCCTGGCAATAATAAAAGGCATCTCGGTAAGAAAAGTCAGAAATATGAAAAGGGTGATTTTCCAAATGAAAACAACTAAATCTTTATGTACGGCAGAGTTCCGTCAAGCATAAACAGATAGAAGGGCATTTCTTTGGCAACACACCCGTGCTTATCTCTCAATGACCAAAATCTAGTATAACGATGTCATCAAAACACTCAAATAGTAACTTGTGCAGACCTGTTTCATAAGGCTATTAGGTTTCTGTTTGTATTTTTCGCTGGCTATCAATCTACGTTTAGAGGATTAGCCCTCAGCACCGTGAAATCAGTGAGGCAGACTGTCTGAAGACAGAACAGCTCGCCACTTACTAGGGGATGCCGAATTCAGATATGTGGTAGCTTCTCAGTCAAGTACGAGGAAGATTTTCTCTATTGCTGAGAGGAAACTCAAGATACCCCCTTTCCTAGGTCTCTCACGAGAAGTACACTGGTTCTGTAAGCGTTAGTTTGCTGGAATGACCTATGCATTGGTCAGCGTGGATGACTCAATGAAAGCCAGTAGTGACCGAGGCGTCTGACCCTTTGACGTCGACTCAAAGACCTTACCGATATAATGCAACTTTCATCTAAGAAAACTAACCAAGTCATGCAGGCATTTTGGCTATCACACAAGGTCATGGTTCAATCTCGTTACGGTGATCTTGTTGAGTTCGACTGCTCTTCTTTGAACATACACTAAACATACACAAAAAGACTGGACGCAGATTTTGGAGTCTCCTCAAAATAGTTGCGAGCAATACTATTAAACTATAAAGTATGTATACAAGGCTGAGAAGTATAGCTGGAATACGTGCGCGTGTATCCACATAGAAGCCATTCAGATACGTACACGATGCACCTAATTTCAATACCAAAAGATCATACAGCAATAAACAGTTACAAACGGGATATTTAATTTTCTAACACACGGCGTAACTCAGTCACAGTAACCGATCTAAAGTAAGTTTAACCAGCGTGTTTACTTGCGACACGGGATTGATGAGTGGGGATAATTGGTCACTGTTCATTATACATTTCACTTTCTTTAGACGCGGAGACTTGCACTCTTTGAACCAGAATGAAACGCGCGACGTTGAGTTAGCTATTCGAAAGCAAATGTAAATGACTCCTTTAGTTTCAGGTACTCAAAACGTGATTGCACACAGAGAGGCCGATACACTGCAATTGCTTCATTCTTATTCGACTCACCTCCCACGGGATATCACCCCGACAAACCGCCATTTGGTAAAAATTTTCTGGATCTCCCAAGATGCTGTATTCCACTACCTGACCTTCTCTTCTTACGCGCGGTCCTAAACCAGCCGCGTACCAATCGACCGCTTCAAACTGTCCATGTCTGTGATTCTTGCTTAAACCAATTGGTAGGGTGCTAATCTGTCCAGCCAAATTGAAGTGGGCCGGGGCAGGCTTCAGGACAGCAACACTGAAGAAAGGGATAGAAAATGCAGAATACGTTTCAGGGCACAGTACGATGCCACATTGATTTTGCTCGAAGTGAGAATGCCAAATCGCGGCGAAAAAGCATATCAAACTGCTTAACCAAAAACAAGGAAAGAGAAATGGATTAAACCTTTACTTTTGTGTTCCATGAGAGCTTACAGACACCAGGAGCTATGCACTGTGATTCTGTGTGGATCCCACTTCCTAGGATTTGACCAACTCGAAACGGATTTGAAATCTGTTAACTCCGGTCAAACGTCTTCCACTAAATTGCGAGATTATTCATTCACATATCCTTCGCATTTACGCTTTCAGTTTCAGGTTTCACAAAATTAAACATGCATTTCAGTGCCCTATTTTTCAATGCTATCTTTTGGCCGCCATGGTGAATAAAACAAAAGAATCAGGATAGGAATGACCGAGTTTCCTGGTTAGAGTTCTCATACTCTCATGCCAGGTCTCAGTTTGACCGCCCTTGACCTTTTTCCAACCGGTTCCTGCCTCGAAAATATCGCTCGCCGTGGTAACCTATCTGGTGACATGCGCAATGCATGCACCAACCACCTTAGTCTATGGAGGTCGACCACTTGCTCTAGTAGACGATCGCGATTACCTAGAGCTCTCCGTCTAACCACAGCNTTGCTTGTCCGGTCTCTCCACCAGACTCATGCAATGCGACGTAGACAGTAGTGTTCAAACACCGACAGTCTATCTTGATCCTGTTCTCTTAATGGCCAAGTCTCTGCACCATAGAGCAGCACTGGCCGAACCACTGCAGCATATACTAAATCCTTCACAGACAGCCGGATGTCGCGACGGCGCCACAGATGTCTCAAATTGGCAAATGCCAACCGAGCCTTCTGTATGCGCGCCGACACTTCATCTGTGACGCGTCCGCCAGGTGAGATGTGGCTGCCCAAATAGCATAATTTGTCTACTTCCCCAGGTAGAGTGATGTCGGGGGCTGGACCAACCCACTATCGTTGCAACATTTTACACTTTGAAGGTACAAACCGAATAACGAACATGACTACACTAGCACTCAAACCGTCCAGAAAGGCTTGCAACACACCTGGGTGTTCACTTAGCAGCATGATGTCGTCTGCATTATCTAGATCAAATAGTCTACCACCTGGAAGCAAATCAATGCTGCTATCCTCGTGCGCGGATAGGGCTAATTCAAGCATTAAATCTATGACAAAGTTAAATGGAAACGAAGAGAGAGGGCAACCCTGTCGAACACCACTTTCTGTAGTGAACTCGGGCCAAAAGGTGCCGTAAACTCGGACTCAGCTTCGGCTATCAGTATAGAGGGATTGTAATATTGAAATAAAGTCTTCGAGCACACCATTCAAAGCGAGGCAGTGCACCAAGAACCCTTTCTTATTCGTCTAGGGATCCCGCCTGTGCACTGAAGTCGGTGTTTGAACATCGGTGTCTAAGCAGCCTTGCACGAATCTGGTGGAGAAACCGGACAAGCAACGCTGTGGTTAGACGGAGAGCTCTAGGTAATCGCGATCGTCTACTAGAGCAAGTGGTCGACCTCCATAGACTAAGGTGGTTGGTGCATGCATTGCGCATGTCACCAGATAGGTTACCACGGCGAGCGATATTTTCGAGGCAGGAACCGGTTGGAAAAAGGTCAAGGGCGGTCAAACTGAGACCTGGCATGAGAGTATGAGAACTCTAACCAGGAAACTCGGTCATATGGGTCGCGTCAGGCTTCGTGGGTGGGAACCCCGAGATCATGGTAACCGGGCGTCAGAGACACTGAGTGATATGGCTGGATGTCGTAAACCGTGGCGTTCGGGCATCTACTCAATTTCTATGTATCATTAGTCCACTGAACTTTTGAATTTTCTCTTCGATCCTACTTTCAACCTTTCCCTGTCTTTCTCCTAATGTTCATCCAAATGGGCAGCCGAAAGACAGCAAACAAAACCAGCGCATGAAAATGCATGGTAATGATTGTACGAACTGAAAACTGAAACTGAAACGACTACCAACAGATTCTTCCGACTATGGGTCATACTCATTTTTAGTGTTTATCGCTTAGCGTTGTGTATTAGACACAAATCTTCAGATATCCATGATCGATTGAGGCAATGAGTTGAACAATGTGTCTCTCTAAGGAGGACTAAACAGTTTGACTGTCTCCATCAAAAAAGGTTTAATCCGATTATGTAGTTCTCGGAAGAAGTGGAGGGGATGCATTCCAGTATCTTAAAGTGGTCCGCTGGATATTCATTGATCTAACTATTGCTGTCATCCACCGCATAGTTATACAATTGCACAGTGAATCATTTTATTTTATAATCCTAATATTGGTCTCAAAGTGACCGCCAAATGATCTATTAAGGTGCTTTATTATAATATGTATAACAAAATCACAGGCCATTAAGTTTGAATTAGTCATCATCTGTTTCCAGATCAAGACTGATTCAAGTTTCCGATCGTTATTTCATGTAGTCACCAGCAATCCATCATCTAGAAAACTGGGCATGATCGAAGTTCTTACAACCCCTGAGGAGAACATTTTGTCTATATTTAAAGAATTCCTTGGTTTGAAGCGTGGCTTTGCAAAGTTAAGGAACTCATTAGAATATTGACCAGAATTCAGTCAGTCAGTCAGTCAGTTAACCAAGAAACGCTTTATGCACCCAAAGGGTGAATTGTCAGCAATTTACGATTATTTAAGTGGATAGATAAAACCAGTTGCAAACAAAAAAGACAATATAAGAAATGTTACAATTTAGTAAATGAGAGAGAAAATTAGTACAAGAGTTTTTCCCCGAGGTGGGTGAGAATAGTCTGACGATTAACCAGTAACCGAGCGAGGTATGGAATTACACTGTTTCTATACGTGGAAGTACGCCCATGAGGGGGTTGATATCTGGAGCGAGCTCGGGTGTTAGACAGGGCCCTCGCGATATCTTGGTGCAGACAGTGCCCTTGATCAGGTGTTATCCTGTCAATGAAGGTACCACGAGCATCGAGATGCTCGGAAATAAAGAAATCAACCAAAACAACTGTATCAACTCCACTATGGCCGGACAAAAGTTTAAGGAATCTCGAGAATAAAGTGAAGTCTTTTACTTTCAGTCGAGGTATAAAAATCGGGTAGCAGTATAACCAGTGTAGAGGAATGCAGGCAATCACAAATTTAAGAATAAGATTGTGTTACGGCCAGTTTCCTGAGCCTGTAGGCATAAAAAGACAGTTTTCGAACTTTTGTAAAAACGCTGATGACATGAGCAGATTAGGACAGGTTACAAGTTAGAGTGACCCCAAGGTATCTAACAGATCCAGATTTAGGAATTATTTGAATGTTAACTATAATATCGAGATAGATTATTTACCAATGAAAGATAACGGGAACCGGCTTTAAGAAAAATGGAACTTCAATGCACTTATTAACGTTAAGTACAAGGGATCGGGTCACGGACCAGTCATGAAGTTCATTAAGGCTGTCCTGGAGAGTTTGAAAACTGTCTGAAATAGGGGATGGGCAACCAATCACAATATCATCAGCATACTTGCAGACGATAAAGTTGCTCGAAATGGGAAGATTTGGTATATACATAGAAAACCAGAAAGGGGACAAAAAACACCGGTTTCAATATTAATAGAAGAAGACTGTATTCAGTGAAGTAAATTGGGTCCCACAGGAGAATTAGTCGATTAGTATATTCAAGACTTCAGGTCTCAGGCCACAGTCAGATAGACGTGCAATAAGCACTTTTCGGTCGAGAGAACCAAAGGAGTTTGCATAATCAGGAAAAGCTAAACGAGTGGTACCTGCACCTTTATCTAAGACGGAAGCAATAGAATGGGCAACGGCGTCAAGTGCGGACAGATGGGGTTTATAAGCAAACTGTGAAGCGTCATGGGGGTTACCAAGGGGTAACATGCGGTGCAGCAAAACATTTTCAAAAGCCTTCGGCAATACAGATGTGCAGGCACCTGGACGGTACTAAAGTTATAATTCCAAAAGGCGGTGCTCGGTCGAGGATAGTCGTTTACTGAGGATCTCAGATGGGACATCGGTAATTTGGCATACATAACACATAAAATCTCATCAGAAACATACCATCGCAGTTCTTTGCCGCACGATGGGTAATGAACGTAGCAATTCATAATTTGCCCTCGGTCTTAATTTTTGATCGTCGAAAGTAATCACCCACTATATTACCTACTTCTCACAAGTGAGGCTTTGTGGATGGGAACCCCGAGATCATGGTAACCGGGCGTTAGAGACACTGGCTGGGTGTCGCAAACATTTGCGCTGATACATCTATTCATTATTTCAGCAACCCTTGTCTATATGAAATCTCTGTCTTCGCTTTGACCCTGCTTTGAACATTCCGATCTTCATTCTGTTCTTTTATTTACCTGAACAGCCAAAAGATAGCAACCAAAACCAAGGCATTGAAATGCATGTTTAATGTTGTGAAACCTGAAACTGAAGAGACGGTTCTGTATAATCAATTCATTTGCAGGGCGTTCAACGCTCACAAATCTTTGGAGCATCATTTTGAACGATAAATGTTCAATATTTTTGAGACAGAAAATATGGAAGTTAGTTTTCGCCTAACTGCCTTTTCGGTTGATGGTTGTTCCAGGCTATACAAAATGCCCTCATAAATTTCTCACCGATAGAAACAGAAGCCCCTTCAAGACTGGGAGAATCTCATTTGGAGAAACCTGGTGTTTTGCCTCACTGGTTGGAAAATATGGTGGGAGGGAGCTTGAGGCAGGTACATTAGAGATTTGACGATTAAGTATCTCAACGTTGGGGCAAGAACTGATGCGTGAGCCACAGAGTTTCTGCAAGGTAATCCACATCTCAGGACAGCTTTTATTGTCCAAAACAGTCTCAACGTTCATTCCGTTCAGATGTATTACATCAGCTTTAATCAGCACATTGAGCTCTTTGAAACAGTTTCGCCTGGCGGTCATGTAAGCCGCGCTAAAAGCACGACGGACTCGCTTAAGGAGGGGTGAGGAAAACCCATCGGTTCGAATATAAATAGTTTCGACGGGGCAACACTAGTTATAGCAGAAATTAGGATAATCAGTAAGATGTTCGCAAGACAATGACAGATGATTATTGGAGAACACAGAAAAGTCAGTAGAAGAAACTAATCCAGGACAAGCTCTCCGGAGGACTATTTCTTTTCCGTGACGTATGAGAGGCGGGTCGAATATGAAGGCAGTAGTTAGGTTTACAGTATATCTTGGGGAAGGAAGAGTGGTACAGTGATCAGAAGTGCTAATTGGGGGTCTTTTAAGAACATGAAACAGTTTGGGACCATTTACATAAATACCATCAAGATAGGCATTGGTTCGGGTTAGGAAATTGACAAGGTTAACTAAGCCTAGAGTAGTTAGAAAGGAGGTATCAAAGCGATTAGTCTCCAGCGGTAATGCACAAAGAATGGTCAATACAAGTGGCGAATTGTGTTACTATAGTATCAGCAAACCGTGTTACATCAGGGGTGAGTGTATCAGGGGCAGTATATATTCACAAAGTAAATAAAGCGAAATCAGCTAAGATAGCGGGGCTTGCAGCGAACAAAAGTACAATAACTTTGCCAGTTGAATAGGCATTTTCAACCGAATGTTGTTACACCAACTTCGATTAACGAAAGTGACCACCCCGCCACCTCTGTTGCGAAATTTCTCAATCCGGTAACTCCTGAAAGTATCAAAGCAGTCCAGTCCGACCACATTATCCTCTGTGTGGATGCAATCAATTTTCCCGGAGTAAAATGACTCCCACACTTTTGCATTATTTCTGATGCACGAGATTCTGGATGTCATTGATTTTTCCCACGAGTGACGGAATGTTACTCGAATAAATGGACGGAATCGTTGCTTTGTTGGTGGAACTTCGCCTTAGCGGACCCGCAAGCCAGCGCGATGCCTATTCTTATGACCTTGACGTCTAGTTCTCAACGGTTTGTAACGATTTCTCACAGAATGAGCAAACGCTGAAATTTCGACGTCATTCGCGAAAACACTAAGGGATTTTATAATGGAATAGATCAGCATTTGACCTTGAAAAACTGATGGATTGATGTAAACGTGCACAGTAAAGTGTCCCCTGCAAAAACGTAAATAGTGATCTAATTTCAAAAAGCACGACCAAAATTCAAAGGCCCCGCTCTATTCAAACACGAAAATCCCCATTTTTGTTTTTGGTTACCTTGTTGACATGACAATTAATTGGAGACGGTGTATGACATTTGTCCTTATGGAATGCTTACAATACTGATTAAATTAGTGTACAAGGCTTTGTCTTAAAAAGCGGTTATAAAGTTCTGTCATTGTAACCTATTAGTGAAATAAGGGCTTGCCATTTAATGAAGGTCATCGGGATTGCGTTGAGGACTACTGTTTTATAAGTTCAGCCTAGCACACTTGAATTTACCAAGGCTGCCCGCCAACCACGTGACTATAAAACAAGGGTGGGTTATTTATTTGGTCTAACCATGCGCCACAAAACTGCTTCCGATCTATTTAATAGTATCACCGATCCACCCACGACATGTATCAGCAAGAACTTACTCTCTTGTTTGTTGACTTTCTAAACCTTGGCCAACAATTTCTAGTGTTTCCATCTCCGGTTCATGTGGTACAAGTATTCTCAGGAGTGGTTCCAACATTGCATTCCTCTCATGTAAATAACTGGACTAAAAACATGGGAGACAAGTTGAATTAGCTGTCACTTTAATTGATCATGCGACTTACTGGTCGATGTCGTCTTGAAGGTATATGTCCTGCGCCCAAAAATCCTGATAATGTATTCGGGACATTTAGGGGCGAAAAATAAAATAAAATAGACATCGCAGAATCTTTGATTGCCAAATGGTATCAAATAAGACGTTACGTTAGCGTTATCGTGCACAAAAAATAGTATTGATTCAGCTAAACGCAACATCTGTATCGGCATTGGACATCGACTTGTATTGCATTTTCAAATAACATAGAAACTGAGCAACCGAATACAGCGGCCTTTTGTCATCTGAGATACTACAAAATGGTTGATGAACTGAAAAAATCAATGTTAAAAAGATTCACCTTTTTCACGTCTGATGGAAAGTGGACATTTCACGTATTCTACCGGTGCATAAAAACCACGTTCGCGTAGAGTCAGTGTAGTACTAAAAGAGAAATTGAGAAAATAGAATTTGTAATTGAATGATATACGAATATTCTTCTGTTTCTATCGGTGAGAAATTTATGAGGGCATTTTGTATA
>UZAN01061142.1:0-10172 GCA_900618425.1 Echinostoma caproni
AATGAACAACTAATATTGAAGTAAAAGAGTTGATTGTACTGAGCACCGAACATAAACTTGGGTTTTAAAAAGAACCTGGTCCAATCGACCGATATGATACGCTTAAACGGGACTAACGAAACAAGGACACGAACACATTAATGTATGTGAGTAAAGTGTACGATATTCTCCAGCAAAATTTTAAAGCATCTCATGGAGTTAGCTACGCTGGGCTCTCTCCCACTAATCTTTAATCCCCCCTCCGGTTCGGTTAGGAGCGGAAAAACGATTTCCCAACCTGCGAGACGGTTTGGTTCGGCTCGGCCCCGGGGTGAAAGCTCGTTTTCTCTTTCGGGTCAATAGCATTGAAATGGGATTTGTGTGTGACAAACAGTAGGTGTGCGAATGACAAGCTGCGGACGTTTGGGGTGAGCGAGGACAGGTACAAACGGCCGTGTCTACCAGATTCACATCATTGTGGGTGGGCAAATGATGCCTGCCTGTTCGACAGGGTTTGACACTCTCTGATCGGCTCGCAGCCGATGTGACAAGACCACATCGGATCAGGGGNTAGTAGTAGTGATGACAAGGGTGCTTCTCCGCGGGAAAAGCATGTTTACAAACCTCTGTGTATATACACGGGTAGCGATCAATCTGAAGATTGTGGTTGTGAACGGTTCTGACCTTTTTCATTTGAATCATTGTGCAGCGGGTAAGGGTGCTTTTAGGGTGAATATTGTCCTCTTTTGGTGACATTTTACTGTAATTTTCTTCGATGATGTGTGCAAGAGAGATAGATATAGAGAGTGTGAGGTTGAGGTTAAGCAGTCACTCTAAAGAAGAAATTTGGGGCTTATATAAAAGTGAGGAAGTGATTGAATGAAGGGGATTCCACCAAGGGAGGTTGGCTATTCCCTGAATGTGTGCATGGAATGTGCTAATGTGTAATAGGCCTATTACATCATCATTTGCTTACCACAGAAAGTAAAACTCGTTGAGAACACATGGATTTTGTCTATCTAGTAAAACTGAGATCGACAGACGAGCTAGGCTGACGATTGAAGAACAGACGAAACCCCGACTCTCGGAGCAACTTTTCGCCCTAGTCGTGAGTTGACAAGACAGATGTTAACACTAAGCTCCTCGGGCTAGAACGCACTGCTGGTTGCGTCTGTGCAACCTAGACCTCATGAGAGATAGAAAAAGCACAGTACAAACTCGTTTCCAGCGTATAATCATGGGCAACCTGCTCCGTTAGCGTACTGTCGAATCAAATGCCAGAGCCACACACACACACACAGACCCTAACGTCCACTTGACTGAGGTTAGACACGTCGAACCCACAACACCTGATATAGAATTATCGCAATGATTCTTTGGAGACTTATTCGCCTCCAATCTACTACCCGAGCTGCTGATGAGGTTTGCACTGCATAATTCAGATCGGGAGTTCAAATAGCCAGACAGAAGAGTCCCGGATACGCATACTTGAAGAGCGGCAAGAACCGCGAAACCGGTTGTGTACTTCCAGGGAAATTTCGTCCGGTCATTCATATACTACTGATCACAAAAACACAGAGAGCAGTTGAAACTCAACCTGATTATCGTCTAATATGGGCTCAGATGTGGAATGGTTTGGAGAATTCAATTTTTTCCATGAGATTGTGCACACATCATACAAAGTCAACTTTTCACTCACCACCGAGAGGCCATGCCAACAGTATACGCCTGCTTTGTCTGACAATTTTAGTAATCATCAGCCGCGCATATCTCTATCTCAACCACTAGGATTCGAACTCTGGCACTTTAACACTCATATGGAGCGGCGGTGATCGAGTGATAAGGTCGTCCAATTAACTACTTAGTTAGTGATCCTGAGTTCGAACTCCATCACTGTTGTCCACCTTTCCTTTATCTGTATTGCTTTTATATAACCGAGGCTTCCTTCCTGAAAGTTGACTGTACAATTGTCTACTTAATAAACAAAGAAGATAGTAAGAACATTTATTTTCATTTATTTATAAGATAGCACTCAGTTGTTGTCACCTTTGGGAAAATCAGTTTATATCAGAAAGCGATCGATTACCTCGGCAGACCATCTAGCGTCAAATTACGAACCCGTCGTTTCAGGGGGTGCGAATCCCGGCAGAGTCTATCGAGAAGAAATCCGAATGAGACCTAACCAGAATTTGTGGTTCGCTATGGGTGGATCAGTAAACCAACGGATAAATAGAATGGAAACCACCCAGAAACAAATGTAGCCATGGACATGGAATTAAAAAATCCGCACATTGCATTAATATTGAAGTAACTTGCGGTTCCGTTTAGTTCACAAATTCTCGGCGTGATTATTAAATAAAGTTATGAAAAAGAGTTCAGCACACACAAATAAAGTAGAACCAGCTTCGGAAAAAACGCAATTATGTCGGACGAAAAACAGATGGATTCGATTCAGAACTGTTTATCCCATCGCATTACGCTAATCAAATTAGTCAAGTAATGGAAACTGATCCACTGTCTATGAACAGAGTTTGATCGTGTGTGTGTGTGTGTGTGTGTGTGTGTGTGTGTAAACGTGTATTTTAGCATGTGGCTCGTTGGAAGGAAAAACAGACTTTCGGCCTCGAGTGTTGTTTTGTCACGTATGCACTGTGCCGCGGTCCATTTTGTTGTAACTGACGCTCACTGACCTCTGTCTACCCATCTGGTTCACACGCAACAGCAGCAGCAGAAGCAGCACGATGCGATAATCGTGTGACCCGCAACACGTGACAGTTCAGCGCGGGAACAGCTGAACAGCTGACTGACTGACTGACCCCCGAATGTTACAGGTGGAGCCGTTTTGTGGTCTCATCAATGCACGTATCCATTCGGTTACCAACGGCAACAATAACAATAACTATGCGATCGGTTGAAATGTGAACGAGGAGTTGTGTGTGATCACAATTTGGTAAAGGGGAGATTTATTGCCTTAAATGTTTTGTGTACTGTACAGTTATTTGGCCTTGAATTTATCCAATTATTCTCTAATCTGGTTGACCTGGGACAGCAATTAGTTCAAGCCCATTTACATGAAACGTACCCGTAACTTCCCCCCCCCCCCCAGGGGTTTGAACAAGCATCATACAATTTAGTAATTAGGGGATAATTTGAGACGAAATTATCTTGTTTGTATGGGGACTTTTTCTGGGCCAGAAAGAACAGTGTGCCTCCACACTCGTTTAAATAGGTTCGACTCTCATTTACGTATATCTCACCCAATCCGATATGGACAGACAATGAGCACTAGTTAAACCTTCGATTCCATTAATTTAGTCTGAATAGGGTTGTAGAATGTTGGACATTGGAGTCAAGCCAGGGGACCGATAAGTCAGGCAGTGGTGGTTGACTATTGCGATTCACAGATATCCAATTCCGGTCACTGGTAATCGCAACGAGTCAGCCTCGCTCCGGTTCTGGCAGACATTGGATTGGCGCAGTTTCATTACAGAAAAAAACATTGATTTTCCCATTGTCTATCCACCTGAAAACGAAAAACACTACTATTGGAGAGTTCATAAAACATCCTCAGAGAGATCATCGCGCATTTATATGGATTTATTTAACGTTAACAGTGCGTAAAATGCACGTACGATATTCGGTAGGACTCGGAGTAGATAAAAATTCATATCACTTGCTAAGATTTGGCAGTACTTTCTAGAACCAAATAAGACGAGAAGGTATTCCGGATATTGGACTGTCTAAAAGTGGAGTTATGGAATCAAGATTACACTGTTATAAATATCGAATGTTTTGCTCGAATGTTTTGTTAGGAGATAAACCATTTTTTGGAACATAATAAAATGTGGTCATCGATGAGAATAATTCCGTTTACGCATTCATTGATATGTCGTGTCAGGTGTTGTTGAGACCCAAAAGAGGACGATGAGTTCGTAGGGAGACAAGCCGCAGTGTCCAGAGTAAACAGTTTGGTGATTACGGGCCACCGTTTTGTTTGAGCAAGCGGTGTACAAAAATGATAGTTGTCTCGAGCTTCCTGGGGCAATCTCATTAATGAGGAAGAAGAAAACGTGTAAATTCGCATCACGCATAAATCGCACTAGTGACAATCACTGTTGTCACGGGATGTGTGTGTTTCCATTCGGCTCGCGAAATTCGAGGTTACCGGGTCACTGTCAATTGGGTGTGTTCTGTTGATTGGACCAAATCAACATCCCTTTTTCACTGTGGACCATCCCGAGTCTGTTACTAATAACGCTTTACGAGAACGCTTATCGAAAGAATAAGACCATTGACCGAGAGTGAACCCTGGAAACGATTGTCGATCTGAGATGCCCGACCGAGAACTGTGAAACGTCCATTTCAGATTTGCTAAAGACACAGAAATAAGTCCACGGGGCTTTCGGAGCAATTCTCAAAGCATTTGGCTCCAAATATTAAGTACGCAGAATATCGTTTGACTGTCCGTACACGTTAAAAACTGCTTCTCTCGGCTGTACGATCAAGCGACTGGTGTGGTCTAATTATTGGAACATTTGTGGTTGAAATTAGAACCGGTAGTGAATCGGATGGAGGCCTAATGGATTTGAGTAAACCACTAACTACCACCACCATTTCAGGTCATGCTGCTTAAAATCGTAATAATTTTTCGATGAACGAACTGCTCTTTTTATCTCCGTTTGAGAAAAACAGTTTCAACTACCCACATGTGGAATTGAGAATGAACCTTCCTAAATCTGGGTAGGATATCTCAACTGAACCGACCAGTGGCTCAAGAGTTATTACCTAAGCTCAGATCTCGTTTTTCCAAAGATATCATCTCAAATCCACTTGCAGTTATGGATTCCAAGTAAATCCATCGATAAGCGTAATGAAAAAAACAATAAAAAACTCCATTTAATTTAATTATTTATCCGTATTTCCATGGATTTTTAAGTAACTTGACGAGGAAAAGAAAAGATTTAGTCAGTTCTATGCCATTTTTGGTGTTTGTTGTTTACATCACAATATATGGTCACAGAAGAGCAGGAAATGGCATTTTAATTTGACTAATGGATAAAACTGAACGTTTCCAGCAAACGCATTGCATAGACAGACAGACAGACAGACAGACAGACAGACAGTCAAAAGAGCACTGTGCTGATAATAAAACCTGGAGAAGTACTGTCGTATTGGTAATCAATCCTGAGAGTAAATGTGCACGATTCTTTGTAGGATATGATTGTCGAAAATCAAGTGACAGATGGTTCATTTGAAAATCAATGTCCTATTTCGATCACTGTTGGATATCAGGTGGTTTTTTAGCGACTGACGGAATTGTCACGACGCTCGTCTCGCAGTGTCACGCTATTGGGACAATAATCACCCCGGTTCTGCGTGGTACAATACAGAGACCCATAAGTTGAATTACCGTTGTTTATTATTGTCAACAGTCAAGTATTTGTCCGCACATACATTTAAGTTGAATTCGTTGAATGCGCCAATCTACACACGGACACTTACGGTACACGTCGTTACTTTTCAATGTTTACAACCCAAATGGGATATTTTGACCATTTGCAAAATAAACGCATATACGTCTTCTATACAGACAGCTGCATACCAATAATAAATCTAGCGTTGCTACGTAACACACGGATTGCGCGTAATAGGTAAACACTTGTTGACAATTAAAAAAACGATTGCTGTCAGGATACTACGGACTAAGTAGCCTACTAGGTCAATTTAGGCTACAACTTGAGAGCATAACAAAAACATGTGAACATTTGACAAAGTGAATGGATTAACAGAACGGAGCAAGATAACAGCGTTTCGATTTGCCCATCTAATAGACATTATTTCAGGACAAATTTAGATATTATGTAACATGTGAACTGTTCGTAAGTCGAACTGTTTTGTAAAACCTTTTTGTCATCAGGAACGGTAACAATAACAACAACAACAATTATTGCTCACATTGAAAAACAATCATTTGATCCACATTCATTCACGTGATTCAATCAGGTAAGCAGGGACGGATGTGAAACCGAGAGAAACCAAACCCTTACGTATTTTACGATGAATTCCTAGTAGTCGTGCAACGAGCAAATGGAGTGTGAACTGAAAATCTAGGAAGCACAGATGGACAGCCATTTCGACCTGGTTGGGTCTTATCAATGCAGTGCACGAACCCATCGATCCAACCGAGGGTCCCGACATCCGGGACCTTACGAGTAGAATGTAATCATACTCCCAATTGACCACCCGAGGACAACGGATCAGACCGTTTTTGCATTTTCCGATGCACAAAATTCACCAGCGAATAAAACCAAATCCCGAAACTACTATTATAGTGCGCATTACAAATAATATTGTGGTTAAGTGAAGTAACGATTCAGTTCTCGTTGATAGATACATTGTGTCACAAACCCAAACACAGTCGATTGTAACAGAATAACAAGTACTAACTTATTACCATACAAAACCATAGCAATATCATTGATACTGATTCCAATGCGAATTCCTTCGCAGCACCTATATACTGTACTACATACACTATATATGTGGCTGAAGTCTGTTCACGAACAAAATAGTTGAAGATGTGCATTTCCCTCCGATCTGGTTTCCCGTTTATCCATGACAACCGTTATCTTATTCACTTGATCAGTTGTTAATGCGAGAAAGTAGACAACGGGGTCCCTGCTTGCTGTGCTGATCACTATGATCGTGAGAGAGAACATTGATGCATACTGTTGATGATCACAATGGGGGAACTATGGGCCAGTAAGTAGAGTCCTTGTGAACCGACGATTTTTGTGCATCCACAATACGCTTCAATATCAGTTCGAACCCATCAACCGGTCTGGATCAAAAAGCAACACCAAAAACTACTCGCTTACACTTAGTTTCATAAACACTGGTCATATTGTTCCGAAAGACAGTTGTGATAAATTTCCAACTAATTGAATTGGGAGTTGAAGACAATCGCTCAGTATATGATGATGATTCATTGTTCGATGGATTGACGAATATTTCTCTAGTAATCGACATTTGGCACTATTTGAGGCCTTTTGGGGATTCGAACCCAGACACGGATGTTGGTTGGTGCAAATTCATAGTTCAGTTCAGATAAAAAAACTTCGTATAACAGATGTCTGTGACGTTCTGTCGCAAAAGCTTAAACCATCCTCAAAATTTGAATTGAAAAATATGTACCTGTGAGAGAATTTCGTTTGTGATGCTCAGCCAAGAGCACTGAACAGCGGCCTCGTTCTTGTTGGAACTCATTAGTACTGCACACGACGTTTGTGTCCAGGGTAAGAATTCGTATGCTCAATCAAAGAGAGCGAGAAAGTTCATGTTGAGTAGCCATGCGTTCAAGGTGTTGACCATCAGTCATGTAGCGCAGAAGTAAGGGTTTGACTAGCCATCCCAGGTGGAACACAATAAAATATACAACAAAGAGGAAGCAGCTTTGTCGGTTCTCACACACCGAATTCCAGCAGATCGAAAAATTCATCGAGATGTGGAAAATCAATAAACCCCCGGAGAGTGAGACCCATACTGGATTGCAATAAGCAGAACTCGAGGTCTTTGGATTCCCATAGACTTTACAATAAATCAAAAAAATATTCCATACACATTAACGAAAATAAAGCGCAGCTACTCTGGCCAAAATATTCTCACCACCGACTGCCTTTCTCACATGTGACGTGGCTGGTCTAGTTTGGTGCATTCCCCAGACCGTGTCCACCCACATGCCCAGTCTATCAGCAGAGCAGCCCCGTTTGCCAACGAAGCGCACAAATGAACCAGAAAAAGTAACAGGGGAAACAAAACGGCTGGCGTTTTAAAACTGTCGACAAACGTGCCAACAAATTGCGATCGATAGTAAAAACAAAATATCTAAAAATCACCTAGTGGCCGCAGACTATGGCTGAATAAAATCTGGTCCAAAATTGAATGTTTTAGGCAAAACAATCACGGACATTTCAAACAGGTGGGAGTGGGTAGGTGGAGAGAAAAGCGGGTGGGGGTGGGGAATAAGGATGAAAGAGCTCAAGTGCATCAGCCGCATGCACTGTTGTCAATGTCCAACGTCCAATGGGCTCATGCGAAATTAACTGAATGTATCGGAAATCGTTTCAGTACATGTGTGCTCACATAACGAGCCTCATTTGGTTTCTTGACCTACTCCCCATCCACCCTCTTCGTTCACTCTTGTCACTGAAAAGAAAGTTTTGTTCTATCTCTCCCGTTCTTTAGCCCACTCTTTCTCTGTCGCTCGCTCGCTCGCCCGCACACACACACACACACACACACACACACACACCTATATAGTGCTTAGTCGAGAGGAATGGAGAGCGCTGGTGCGATCAAAATGGGGCAACTTACGACGATTGCCATTTTTCACCGAGAACCATTGATTTTCTGTCCGATCGATACGTGCTCATTTTTAAACTCCGACATGGAGGATCACTGTGTATATTGTGTGTGTGTGTGTATGTGTGAGTTTGTGTGAACCAATCAGTCATTTGATGTATAGACAAATTTTTATTGCTAACCTGCTCATCTGCCTGGGAGAAGTGCTTCACTAAACTTTTATATGTATTTTAGCGGCTAGTTCGTATTAGGTTGTTTCGTTCAGAGAGATGGTTTGCATCTTGAGATAGAGTTGATCTAACGAGTTGATCTAACGTGTTATTGATCTGGACCATTCATCCGTGAGGGAATGGAGAAATGCATACAGTACAGGGACTGCAGCAGCGATTCAGTTGGACAGATGTTTATTAATTTCATGTCATCAGAAGTACAAGTGGAACTGATTGCTCAGATGTTTCGCCAAGTTTTTCCACATAAAGATGATAATGAATTCAGGTCAAAAAATTTCAACAAGGGGGAAATATATGGATCTATCTAGCGAATATTGTCCCAGGATTCGACCCGCTCCACCGCTAATCACATTTCTCATTTCTGTAGTTTCCCAGGCAGCCTTTATAGGACAGCGGCCCCCTTTCCTGCTCATACGTTTATATATTAAATAGATAGAAAAGGGAGTAAGAAGAGAGAAGAATATGAGACAGGATGCTTTCACATCAAAAACCTATCAAATAAACTTTTCTATGTACTACAACGTGAAAACTGCCTCAATTAATTTAGTTAATTAGGTATTTTACTGTGTTGCATTTGGGCATTCATGTCAGTATGTTTACTCCTCATAGGAGAAACTATTGAATCGATAGAAGATAAGAAATTCACATTCGTTTGCTTCGGTAAGATTACGTGTATTTCATTCATCTTGCATTAGATGCTAATCTTGGTTCAGCATTATTTTCAATTACATGAACCCTACTTAAAGTCTGACGAGTCATGTTAAGTTCCGAATGTCAAATAGTCTGCCTCAAGAAGTAGACAAGAATATCTTTTAGATGCGCGGCGCACAAATCAAGGCCAACGAATAGATCCCTGGAGTTTGTAAAGCTATCTTCACCATTCAGATTATTCAATGGGCTAAACAAAAATGTGTAAGGAACAATCATAAAGCAGCGTTGATTCAATAGAATAAATGTTCATTCTGGAAACCATCCAACCCACCGACAACAGTGGTGGATGAGCACTTTTCCCTGTAATGGTTACGTAGATCAGCCTGTTGAGTGTAAGCCTAGGAAAGCTCAATTGGATGGTGCGTTGGATTAACAGCATGTCGTCCTCGATTCAAACAGCAATGGTTCCGATAATTTGCAACAAACCGGATGAAACTGTTGTTGAGTGCTTTCACACCTTTTTCCAAGTAAGGTGACACCTCGATTATGCATGACGAACATGCCTTCTCATGGTTGAAGATATTCTCTTTCTGTTTTAGACGACAATACTCCAACTAAGATCCAAACGCGTTTGACTCACAGGTACTTGTGAGTAGTGTGTGTGGGATAATTGATGTCGATTGAATTGACTGACTGGCTCACCTTCACGCACAATCCTAACCTCATCGATTCAACCATACACTCGGAAGCACTAGACTCGAGTTAACAGGTTGTCATCTGTGTCTCCGTTCGTTACTGTCGAGCCAAATGAACTGACTGACTGTCACTGAATACAATACCTGAACAAACATGAATTGGCAATTTGATCCAGCCATGGCATGAGCTGGTTGGTATAATGGTAGCACACACACCTTCCATGCGATGGGTCCGGAGTTCAAATCCCGGACGGGA
>UZAN01061144.1:0-10171 GCA_900618425.1 Echinostoma caproni
TTTGTTATGGATAGCCGGTTGAAATCAGAGAAATTAATTAGCCTATCACCGTTTTCGCAGTGATGGCCTAATCCGAATTTTCCAATCATATGTTTAGTTGATGGTTCTTGTCCGCTCTCAGAACCGGGGACCTTGATGCTACACGAGCCGGAGCCAGCTAATCGCACTTCGGATAAACATGCAACATCTACGCGGTAGTCGTGTAAAGTGCGCATGGTTACTGTTTGACTCCCGATTTCCATGAGGGTCCTGACGTCCCAGCATCCCACGTAGAGGTGCTTTCTAAGTCGGATAGGTTGAAGAAGTCCAGTTCGCATTCTTGGCACCCCNGTCGCTTGCCGGGGACGCCGTAGCATGGGTAACAAAGCCTGTAGTAGACATAATCATGAAGGTACTTGGGAGTTTGGTACGAGAAACGTCCCCAGCGTCACTCGGCGTTTATTTTGAGGGCTCACCTCTAGCCTTTGCACAACCAAATGCGAACTGCAAGGCAGCAGGAAGTAGACCCTAATCTCGCAAGTGAGGGGGTCAATGACTTTAGTTTTAAAAGACCAGTCACATCGGCCTTCGTCACGACACCGTCGTTGGGCTTATGCAGCTTTTGATCAGGAGCCAGGTGCCCAACCTGAAACCCACCACACCCTGGTAGTGCCGCCGCTGTTTGTTCGCGGCTGCTTATTTGTTGCAGCGTACTACAACTTATTCACAGCTAACCTTCTTCGGAGAAGGTATCCCCCTATCCACAACCCGGGGATGCGCCTGGTAGCATTCAGCTCTGCTTCCTTCCAGGTGGGAATCCCATCAAATTGCTTATCATTGACCGTGTTACTCAATGGAAGTGTTTTGATTTTTCGAACAGAAACAAGGAAATTGGACAGACGAGTCCGGACAAGAACAAAACAGCCGCTCACTGCTGCCTTATCGACCTTCACAAACACGCACAATTTGAACAGGCAAATCAGAAGACAAACACGGCGAGAGGAATTCCTTTCGAACACACACACACACACAATTGACATTCAACGGGTATTTGGGTTTGGAAAGAATTTGTAGGGGAGGGGAGGGGGGATTGTTGTAAGTATATCGTATTTGCATCTTTTCGGGAAACGAAGCGCGAAGCTGAAAGTGATTATGCGGTTATGAAGTTTAGAGCATCAAAATTCACTTGAAGTTCCTGCAGAACGATATCTCTATGAGTTAAAATTCTTGCCAGGTAGGAGCTTCGATGCAAGCTGTACATGAGGGTGCAGAATCGATAAGCAAATTGAGCGTGAGAGTAAGGTCAATTTAACGAAGAGCCAAAGTATATTTTGGATATAGAAAATCATCAACACCGAAGTATCAACTTTGATTTCACGTCAGGAGACACTACGACTTATACAGACACAAGTGCAGTTCGGAGTAACGGCCAATATCAAATCACCTCTCCGTTGAAATTAAATGGCGGTGGTGTTTGAGATGTTCAAGGTCACCCCTACCAATCGATTCCACCTGATGTGCTTCAGGTTTGCTTCACATGTTCATCAAGTACGGCTATTTTTAATTCCTGTTAGCTTCAGTGGATAAACTTATTATTTCGCTGAGGTCGTCAACGTTTGGACACGTGTCTTTCCGTGGTCAGCTTGATCAAAGCCAGTTCCGCAGTCTTAGTGTTGTGAGGTACTCACATTTTTGAGTAGCTCGTAAATGGATACGATTGGCGCTTTCTTTAAACGATCAAAAGTGAACGAGACCTGTTGGAATGAATTGCTGTGTTTAGTATGGTAACTGTAGCAATGTACATCTACTGTTGGACCGTTACGTTCAGTATCCTATGTGCGTGTGGGAATTCTGAAAACTCGTTTCAAATGCGACCTTTTGTTTTATGCATATTAATTTACCGATACCGTGACCGTTATTCATAATAAATAATTATCCTTGTCCCAGCACCGTCTTGTGGATCTATTTCGTTAGGACTGGAATATCGCACAAACTTCATTTTAGTCCGAATATATCATCATTACACATTGTAAGAATACACAGAGAAGCTCGTTTGCGATGATTCCTCTGCAGGCTAACACATCACAATTTATATCAAACTGTTTCGAAGGGAGGGAAGAAGGGAATCATGACAAGTTGGAAAAGAGATAATCCACATTCCAGTTCCATGACCGGGTGTTGTTCACAATTTGGTCCTCACACATGCTCATTGGTTCGGCTAACAGAACAGATTAGCAAGTTCTGTCGCTCCGTTCGCCATATGCTTTGCACCTTCAAAGTGCAAAGTGATGCTACAAGACTGGATGTCACCGAGTTCTGTTTTGAAACTAGACGGTCAGGAATTAGCTGAAGTTGACTGCTTCTCGTACTTAGGTAACTGTGTGACCAACGACGGTAGTGGATCGAAGAAGACATTAGGACGCATTTCCAAGGCTCGGGCAGCGTACGCAAGACTAAAACACCTTTGGCGTAGACGTGAGGTTTCATTGAAGTTGACAAGTCGCGTATGCTGCGCCACTGTACGATCAGTTTTGCTGCACGGTTGTAAGACCTTGACTTTGCGGGTAGAAGACACCCGTCGTTCAGTAGTGTTCGACAATTGATGCTTACGTAGTCTGGCCCAAGTGGGTTCGAGTGAGCGGGTTAGTAACTTAGATGTGAGTCGTCGGGTGTTTGGGAATGCATCGAGCAAGAACTCACTATCTCATCGAATCCAGCTCAGTAGGCTCCGTTGGTTAGAACAGGTTTTGCGTATGTCCGACGGTCGCCTACCGCAGCGCGCCTTGTTCGCATTGGCTGTTACAGGCTGGAGAAAGTCACGTGGGGGNTGGGGGCTAGCAGATGACGTAGAAACGAGGCATGAAGAAATGCACAAAGCGATTAGACAGAGTAAGTGTCTCTCGTCTGCCGGGTTGGGGTCCAAAAGACTCCGAAACAGCATGGTTAGAGACACTGAAGGTCATGGCTGCGAACCGACAGCAGTGGCGATCATGCTGTCACTTCTAATCAGACCAGAATGCTTGAAATTGTGTGTATGCACAGTTGGGCTGTGTACTCTGTGTGTTGACCATAGGGGTTCGCTTTATTTTCACGTTCCTAAAAATAGGCAGCGATCAGTGAAGCTCGCTTCACTGTATTATGTTGTACAATGATGAATGATGATGATGCATTGGTTCGGGTCATTAGGGGTGAGTGGTGGGATAGCTGTGTCGTGTGTGGTGTTGGCCATGGAAATCCGAGTGTTCTTACGAACTGTTTTAGCAAGCACAGGGGGATTATGTAGGTGGATTCCGATCGCTTCCGCTGTTGCCAGAATGCGACTCCTAATTCTCTTAGATCGACGGCTGTGAACTAAGTAGATTGGTCGGAACGCGCCGGCCACAATAACCACCTGGTTGGATTCCACTAGGTGTGAAACGATTGAGCTGTTAATAGTCTTAATTACTCCGCTATTCAACCAGGCCGAGTGGGGCTCACGGACTCGTACGGATAAACGTCTGCTCGTGCAACCAATATTCCTGTTCATGTATACGATCCATCTCCAACGGTGACTATTCCCTTCTTCCATGAAAAAATCTCTGGCATATTTGTTTTAAAATATTTCCATTTGAACGGATGTCCTCTTCGCTTTTGTTAAAAGCCATAAATTAGAACAAATGTTTCAAATTTACCCTAATATTTCCATCTATGATCACCACATTACCCGACTATCTTTGGGTAAATACCTTGATGTAATATTTCATCTCAGTCTTACGCAATGAGATTAAACTATTGCATTTGTCTCAAAAAATCCTCAGAATACTATTGTTTTATGTTTCCTTCGCCTCAATAAGGAGTTAATACCGGCAATAAAAGAGGGGTTAGGAAACTCAGCCTTAGTGAACGGCCTACGTTGTGCTTGTTTGCCCAGCTCTGCTCAAAACTTATATACGAGTCTGAATTCTACCGAATGTATTTTATTGAGTCATGAAATGATTTAATTCGTTGCCGAGCACGTGCTCCGAGTTGACGTACTTTTGGGGTATTCATTTTCGAAGAAAGAAACTCATTAGAGCTTCACGGTCAACTGAGACGAAGGCTGCTTTGAGGTTAAGAAACACTGCGATCGAGAGAGGCTCATGGACTTTTTCAGATGAACACCTGCTGATAGTCCAATATACGATGTCCAACAAGAACAGGTAAATAAGTACACAGAATGAGAAGACCGACGCAGGCCATTTATCTTTGAGTTGAAAGCACAGAAGTCGTCCAGAGATGAATAAAATGCGAAGTCTTGTTACAAGGAGTGGTTGTTTACAGCAGTAATCAGTTTACGTGTAAACATTTCGGTTATTGTGTCGCGCGTGAGCGGTAGTAAAATGTAAACTGGTATTTTCTCAACAATATTGATCCTTGCCACAAGCCGTGACGCTCTAAATGTTCCCATACCGCTCTAGGTATCCGTTTCGAAGGAAAACGTCTCGAATAAACCTCGGTTCTCTCTCAGTGGTATCGTCTGTACATATTCTCCGCGAACTGAGAGCAAGGCACTAAATCAGATTTCTTTTAACTTCTCTCGTTGACTTCCGTTTGTAAGCAATCATCATCATCGTCATTGTTCTGTTTAATACAGTGAAGCGGACTTCACTGATACCTTTTGGATTTCATACTGCATTCAGGTTAAGTGAGAATGTTTACGGAGCATAATGAGACGACTTACGTTTTTGGAAAATTAAGCGAAGCTCAGTGGTAACACAGATTACATAGTCCAACAGTGCACGCGCACTATTTCAAACATTCTAGTCTGATAAAAAGTGACAGTATGATCGCCATTGCTGTCGGTCCATACACTTCAGTTTTTCCAAACATGCAATTAAGGAGTCTTTTGTACCCCGACCTGGAAAAAAGACACCTGCTCTGCCTAATTGCTCTGTGCATTTCTTCATGCCTCGTCTCCAATTCATCCGCCGGCCTCCATGTGGCTTTCTTCAGCCTGCAACAGACACCGCAAGTAAGGTGCGCTGCGGTAGGTGACCGTCGGACATACATAAAATGTGCCCTAACCAACGGAGCCTACTGAGCTGGATTCGATGAGATAGTGAGTCCTTGCTCGATGCATTCCCAAACACCCGACGACTTACTTCTAAGTTACTAACCCGCTCACTCCAACCCACTTGGGTCAGACTACGTAAGCATTGATTGCCGAAAACCTCTAGGCGACGGATGTCTTCTACCCGCATATTCATTGATGTGAACATTTGCAATATTGGTTTTCTCCCAAATATTGTTAGATTCTCGCGGTTTTTCCTTTTCAGACAGAATGCTCTTGGTTACAATAACTCCATCTGCGGCTATTACAGCTCAACCATAGATATCAGTAGGTGTCCGTTGTGTTTGTGCTGTGTTCACTTCACGTAAACATGTATGGTATGCAATTAGTTTTATTCACTTCTCTTCATGCTTTCTCGTATGAGCGTTTGACTTAACTCAAATTCCACAATCAAAATTGGCACCTCGTATATACCTCAAACCTGATTTAAAATTGACAAGACCCAGTCGCACTATTCTGAATCTATTTTTATTCTTTCTAAGTTCGAACAGTCGTGATTTTGTGGAATTTTATTTTAAAAAATTACAGTCTCTATGATCCCCGCCTTACGAACATTTACATCCCTCTTCGGCCGGGTTTTGTCCAATTGTTCACAGTAAAACTAGGAGCGTTTATTACTATTACACAGCAGTCATCCTTTCGAACATCTTCACATACAAGTCATTCCATGGAAGTGTCTTCACGTTTCCGTAGTTTTGCCTTACAAGTTACGTGGGTCTCAGTGACGATACACACTACCATGTAATCCCGGCGAACTTTTCCGACCAACACGCGTCCAGTGCCACCTTAAAATCGCTCACATCGGTACGGTTGGCCACTCAGGTCAGGTCAGATCACAAGACTAGCGGTTGATGCCAAACGAGCGTCCCATTTCTTGCGCGATCGAGCCCCAGTGTTCTCAATGCGCTTCGACAGCTTCTGAGTTTCTCCTGCTGGGTAACCTGTTCCACACAAGTATGACCCTGTGTAAGACAAAGTTGGCCGTGACCTCCAAACCAGCTTGGCTCTGCTGGGGCTTAAAGCTAAGCTGTACAGAAGTTAGCAGTTATTTTCATTAATTCATCTTTAAACCTGTACGGAGCATACTTTGCAAGATACAAGAGGAATGAACGTTCATTCACTAGGAGGTCGCAATTAGTCACAGAGGGATGTAAGGTGATTTGAGCCACGTGCTTCACCACAATAATGCAGTCAGGCTGTGATGCGTCACATGTGCGATCGATCTTTGGCTATGCCAGTTGAATAGCATAGGCCAATTCTTTTTTCCACACAAGTTTGATGTGAACCAACGAATACCAAACGCTTCCGCAGTGTGGAAATGCAACGGTTTATATAGGTGCGGTGGTGCACCATAGATAACTGGGGTAATCCTGGCCTACGGGATAACACGGTGCGAGGCGTTTCCGTTTCTGGGCAACGAAACACAGGGCGATGATGAGAACAAATCAGAATCCGTGCGGTCCAAACGGAAGCTGTATGATGTCAAGAATACCAGCAGGTGATTGGAGAAGACCTGGTTAAGCACTGACGCTTGTTTGTAAATATTAGGAACTTAATTTGTTCCGTTGCTCCTTCGAATTGTTTACCTTCCAGAATATGCCCATTATAACACAAGAGCGCAAACTCAAAGGCATTCAATTGTTCTCATTCATTTAAATAGATAGGTGAATTGGACAGTTGTTTCGTCCTGTTTGGGACTCGTCAGCAGTGCGTACGTTTTGTATCCCTGTCAGGACTCCAACCGCGATCAGTCGGGTCGGGACTTCAAACTCTTACCCCTGAGCTACACGGTCGACGGTTATCACCTTGTGCGATGGCTCAATCAATTTAGAGTATCAAGCTTGGATTAGCCCATTCGATCGTCCAGAGGAACCAGACACTCTTGATGGTCTTCTATCGCATTTGAATGCATACAAAAGTGTGGAATTAACGATCTCCCAAGGAGTGAAACCCATACCAAAAACCATCAAGAGTGCCTGGTGCCTCTGAACAATCGAATGGGCTAATCCAAGTTTTATAATCTAAAAACCATTTCTATCTTCAATCTTAAAGCGGCCTACAACCGCTGCATACTCAGGCGCTGCCTCCCACTGATCAGTGTGCCTGAGAAATTTATTTTAATCTTAAAATAATTTCAAAAGCTGGGTTTGAGTTTACGGCATTTTCTCGCCTGAGTTCATCACGGAAAGTGGTGTTCCTTAGGGTTTAGCCCCTTTCTCCTTTTCTATTCAGCTTGGTTATAGATTTGATTATGGAAATAGTCACACCCTCTTACGGATATAGTGGCATCGATTAGCCCCCGGATGACAGACTGTCGGACTTGGAGTATGCAGACGATATTGCACTGCTAAGTGAAGATCCAGGTTAGTTGCAGGCTTTTCTGGGTTGATTGATTGCCAGTGTGGCTATTTTTGGTATGCGTTTTTCAACTTCGAAGTGCTTGTTACTGGACTGGGTTCGTTCAGCTTTAAACTTCATTCCAACTGGTGAAGATTGACAGGTAGTAAACATAACCCCTCTCGGTTAAGGAGGAACTTTTCGAATCAACCCGAGTTTTCAAGTACCTTGGCCCCACAATCGGACTAAACGGCCAGACCAAGTACGAAATCCAGCTTCCTGTAGATGGAGCTGAAAGAACCTTCTCAGAACCACTCAGACCGTTGTGAAACTAATGCAAAATAAGCCTAAACGTTAGGCTTTGGATTCTTCAGGCTTCCATTCGCCTGATTCTCAATTATGGTTGTGAAACATGGCCACTGAGAGTACAAAATACAAGGCAACTCGAGTTCTTTGATCATTGGTGCGTAGGCCGTATCTCGAAATTAAATTGAAGAGGTCGGGTTACCAGTTGTGAGGTTCGACGGTGCTACCCGAACATCGACAATCTCTCCAAAATGCTACAACGCCGACACCTTCAGCTGGTTGACCACCGGTTGCGAAATTCCGATACTCAACTCTGGCAGCAGCCTGTAGCCGCTGCATCCTGTCATGGATGGTAATGCCGACTCGGTGGCCAGCTGAAGACCCGGAGCAGTACGATCAAAATGGAAATGAAACTACTGAACCTTTAATTCGTCTATGGAATTCGTAACTGGAACTAGAACTGGGTCTTAAACTGCGGATCGTCAAGCGTGGGCCGCCACTATTCGAGATCTCCAAGGAACCAGCTTATCTTCCTCCAGGAGTTATTCACTCAAAACTAAAGTAAAAGTAAGCTTATCTATTCCGTGGGGTGAGAGAAAAATCAACAACCTTGGAGATACTTCAAAATCAGAGTGGTTGCTTGAGTGACAGTTACTGGTGTGATACCTGACGCCCTTCAGATACCAGGGTTTTTTTTAGAGGACGGAGAATGACAGAGTTCCATTGACTATGTTTGGAATAAAGTTTGCTGAAGGTGCTCTGGACCACTTATTACGGTGCTTATCTAATAGTTTACAGAACTGTTTATCTGTGAGCTGTAATTTCATCTACAACAAGCAGCATCAAAACCAGATGTTTACCAAATATTCTATTTAAAAATAATCGATAGCTGCAATTATAAGTCCAGAATGGGTTATTTTTGACCGGACTATACACTTCACCGTAGCAGAAAGCGCAGTGTGCGTGTGTGTCTTGATGTCACGATGGAGCTTGCACAGATCCGTTTTTTCCAAAAACGTAGTCACTGCCGTTGAACTCCTTTTCTAAACATCCTTCGTGATCGGCGATGTTGAGACTATCTTCAACTAAGTTAACCACCTACCACAGGAGTCAGGTGTTGATTCGTTTGATAGATAAAATCAGTGGAAAAGCGAAGACATTCGGTGTCGGAGATTAGAACCGTTTAATACGTTGAAAGGTCTAAATTACTATTTGTCAGCTCCAAGCAACTTGGACACTACGACTGTTCCAGTGGTAATTTAGGTAAAATCGTAGATATCTGAAGAATGTCTGTCATTTATGCCTGTGGACGGATTAATTTATGTTGCCTGCTATCGCTCGCGTACGTGCGTATGCACGTCATACGAGTCTACTCTATGACAAGGTTGATTCATCTCGGCGAATCAAGTTTCCGTGATGAACTACCCACGCTCATTTTTTCGTTGGAGGCTTGCATAATCTGTTCGACTGCATACTGATTTCATGTAATGCCCGCGCTTAAATATTAGTTCGTTTTTTCCCTAACCGTTTGTGCCTGGACATTCTGCTTGATCACCGTCCTGCATAGGCGGAACACAGCACGTTCAACTGGATTTTGACAGGTCCTTCGATCATCATGCTTGAATGAAATTATCTTACTCTTTTCACAGAAAGTTCTACTGGATAGAATGATGTTCCTGGGTGAAAAAGAAGGTTCGTGCATAGAGTCTACACATGCGTGACAGCGGATAACTTCATCAAAACAGACTACTAGTAGGCAATAAAGTAGTCAACTGTTAAATATGACTATCTGAGTCTTTCTACCAATTGCGCCATGCGCTGTACATACGTAAGTCCGTCTGTCATAAAATGTTTATCTGCCGCAAATGTAAGAACAAGGAGCAAGCCTGGACTGTAATCTTGGCCAGTGAGTTGATATTTCAGCGTGTCAGACCGCACATGATCATATACCCGGATCAGGGTAAAAATGGTTGACTAACGAGGATGAACTTGAAGAATGCACCGACAACATCAGGCAATAAAGCATGAATCAATCACGCTGATGCTGCAGTATGAGTAAACGCTAACCACCCCTCAGATGATAAAAATGGGGTCTATTTCTACGATAAGCTCAATAATTGTTTGTATAGATTCACAACTACCACTCCGAAACGAATCATCCCAATCTTTGTCCCATTTCTGATCACGGCAGCACGCTCCTCCTTTCCCTGCCACATATCTGGTTGGAAACAGAATAAGAACTGAGTGTTGACCAGAATCAACTCGATGATGTCTTGCTCATAAACACAAATCTCACTGACCAGTGACTAACCATTCATCGATCTTCTCCGTTTTATCATTTCGTACTAGGAATGTGATTACCGAATGTCGTTTATCAACATGCACCGATTCAGAGAATGGCAATTGTTGTGCTGTTTAACGCATTTGTTCGATAACATTTGTATTCATTGCCCCCTTGAA
>UZAN01061146.1:0-10171 GCA_900618425.1 Echinostoma caproni
AACTCATCCACTGCATCACGTGGTACCGCCTAACTTTCCCCACAGACCTATAAAGTAATGCACATGAGTTGCTTGTTTCTTACTTTGTACGACTGAATACCATATCTGTCTGACCAAGAGCGAAACCAACCTCTGGAAGCCTTGAAGTCATTATGCTGCACTCATTATGCTAGCTGGATTGCCTTCTTACGTACGATGCTCTCCACCATTGGGTACTCTCCGTCCTTTTCCCTCATAGCGATAAACCAAGCCAAAGTTGCCTCATTCACTGCCTTGAACTTTTAGTTGGTTTTCAGGTGGCATCTTCCCTCAGATGCACCAGCGATCAAAAATTCCCCGATAGTCGTTCGATGGGATACAACATTGTAGACAGTTTTTCGTGAAATCCCAAGTGACTTGGCTACGGAGCTCTGAGTTGCACCTGGCTGTTTCAGCATTTCCAACACATTCTGCTTCTCTCTGATCGAAAGGCTCTTCACATTTTGACGTCAAATGACACTGTCTCCGATCTCTTGCATCGGTGTGACTTCCTCGCTAAGATTATCCAATCAGTGAACGGTGCCATGATCGCGTCACACTAGATGCAACCCTATTGGTTGAGTGCGACATTTCAGGGTGGGTGGTCAATGGTCGTCCCGAACATCGGTCAACGACCAAGTGAGTACGTATCAGGAACTGCGACATATTGAGGGGTGCGACATCGCATAGTCAGAAACTACGTTATTAGACATACGATTGATTTGGGTTTTCGAAAAATTGGGAAGATATTGAAAAATGCGACTTCTCAGGGGTGCAGGAGATTGACTGCACTTTACTTATATGGCTTCATTCGTATTTTCCTTTGAAAACCCATATGTGTGCTCTGTTCATGACATGTAGTATGTCATAGACCCGGTCATTTGTTCAAAAAATTAACAAACGTTTGACATTTATAAACAACCTCTTAAACAGAGATGTTCGAACATTCATCTATGATTAAAGAGTTTTGTATATTAATGAGACAACGATGTGACACAAAGCTTTGGGTTTGTGCAATTGGTAATGAACGGTATCAGTAACTGTATCACAGGTCAGGTTTGATGAATAAGTCAACATATACTCCAGACAATGGAATAACCGAGCATTTCGTTCGCATTTCAGGGAGTTGTTTTGAGACAAGCCAGAATCATTGCGATGATTCTGGTTGGAAATATAAGACTAAGTTGAGAAAGGCGTATCGGGTACGTATATTTGATGAGTAAAGAAATCCGTGAGATAAGCCGTGTGCTTCCAATTATCCAATTTTTTCAAATATTACTTATTTTGAGAATGAAATTCAGTTAGAGATAATAGGGTGAATTTTGTGTCTGATCGCCTTTCTGGCTATACGCAGACTTTAGTCTGATTGTACACGGGCGGTAAGTGAGGTGTTTGTGAGGCAAAATGTGTGACCATCTATATTCTCAGGTTCGTGTTTTAACACAGTAGGGGCGAGTTTTGTGTGTTAATGTGTTCTTATCCTAGGGTGTCCATTTTCGCTTGGAGCCGCCTTCATACTTGTACAAGTGCATTGAAAGCCGTAAGTGACCTGCGAACTGCGACAAAGCGAAATTCTTTTCTGATTGTCAAGACAACACGTCTGATAAAATATGTTTACTATTTGGAGTTTGAGCGAACCTATTTTGTTTGTTCCAGTGGTGTAGCTGTTTTGGTTTTTATCCCTTTCAAGTCACGATATCGAAATGTTTTTCCATGATCATGTATTGTGTTCTGCTATATATCCCCAACCTCCTCTGTCTTTCACCTGACTAGCATGATCTAGAGCCTCGTTCGGAAACGAGTCAAATAGTTAAAACAAATGACTCGGAGAAGTCCACTGCCTCACTACCTCGTGTAGCGGAACACTCACCCGATGTGCCGGTTGTCAGCGTTGAATCAGTTCCAGTCAGTGGGGTCGTACAATCTGGGGTTCTCCGCGCAAGCCCTGACACCCTTCATTCCGACACTATTCAGATCCAGACACCGGAAGTCAAATTGGAACCAGTTGGAAGAAACTCGCTTTATCAGGTTGCGATGTATGAAGCACGCAAACACGAGCTGAATGCCATTCAAACAGATTTGCGAGCTCGTATTCGATCAGAACAGGCGGAAATTCGGCAAATTCAGGTTTGTTTGTTTACGTGACACGTTCATTGAAATGCTACAACTGGGTATTTTCGTGGACTTTGTTGGCATCGTTCGGCCGAAATCATTTTAGTTCCAATCTTCCTTTTGCTCTTTTATCCAAATGGTCAGACAGTATTCAAAACCGCCACATGAAGGTGCATTGTTGTTAGTTGTAAAAGACGAATCGATCATTTACTGATCACACCGATCACGTAGCTTTCGCTTTTAGTGGTGAGCACACACGCACGCACTATTCCATTAACTCTTCTATACACCTCACTCAATCGGTTGCATCAGCAAAAGCAACAATGTTTCTTTGTGTTCATAATGCAGCTATTAGTTAGGTGCCGATGCGATTACTTGCTACCAGGTGTTCAAAAATAATACGATCAAAATATTTTCCAGACCATATTTGAGTCTCTGTGAGTCATGAACAGACTGCAATCATTGGCAACGGTCATACATGTTCCATATGCGTTGGGACAAACTGTCATGTAATGCTGAAGTTAAGTACAATTTTAGGCGACCGTGGTCATACACTTACAAAAGTGATTGATACCCGTGGTTTAAGGTTGTTGGGGCTTGTGTTAGATCAGATATACTTCCTTGGCTTCCAGCGTTTGTCAAAAGACAGGAACCAAGGNAATACAGTCTTTCTTGTTGAATAAACTGAACCGAACTCCTGTCCTAATGCATTTCAACTACATGATTGAAAACCGTTGTTAACCACTACCTCACAAATGTTCGGTGTGCATCGTAAAACTATTTTCATTTTCCTTGTTCTCCATTTGTTTCGGGCAGTAGATCCGGATCCCATCGATCAATGGAGGTATCTCTTTAGCGTACAGTCTCATTCCGGGTGTGAATAATCATCCTCATATCTTTCATTTTATTTTCTTATTGATCATACAATGATACAATTTTCAATAAGGGAAATGTTAGTTGTTTGTCGAATGGCTGTCATGGAAACTCAGGCGACGGTTGTGGAACTCAAAAAGACACATCTTCCAAGTGATGAGTTCTGGTGTAAGTCCCACTTGACGACGGCTGGTGGCAGTTTCGGACAATAGCCTCGTGGTTATTGATCAAGTTTTGGTGCTTCCGGATGAAGAGAGAGCTGTTTTATTTTGATAGATGCCGTTAAGAGGAACCCTCAAGATGTGAGCTTTAATTTTGTTTTTCCAACGGGCAGAGGGTAAATCGTCGATCGTGGAATTCCAATCGGACATCCGGAATTTGGTGCGCACTTTGTCCCATTGCGTTTTTTTCCACTCTACTACGAAGTAATGTTATATAAACAGGTTCACTCAAGAATTTAATGATCTGTTGTTATCAGCAGGATGTTGCGCGGTTAAATGAGAATATGAACTATTTAGAACCTATCAACTGAATACACCACATTGAAAAGAGCATTACTGTACGGTGAGATGCTCCGGTTCTATTCTGTGGCATTACACGTCGCACTGAGCTTGGTAACTGTTCGGGAAATGGTAATCCCAAATGGCAATCCCTGTCCTTAGGGGCCAAGGTTTGAACTCAATCGCCCTTCTTAGATAATATTCAGCTTCTTTAGAATCCGAAGCATTTTGTCAATAGTTCGTTTGGGATCTTCGATTATGTACCGCTTTTGTGATCGCGACTTGCGTTAGGCTATTATCCATCGACCTGCATCTGCTTCTTTCAACAGTTTATCCCTCCTCCGGTTCACCAACTTTTGTGTACTATCATAAAGTCCCAAACGATTTTGTTTCCATTACCACACAATCAAAAGCTTCATGCAACCTGATCAGCCCAGCTCACCGATAACATTTTCAGAACGGATGCCAAAGCTGTTACTGTCGGTAAAGGTTAAAACGTTGGCGGGAAAGCTTAATATGTTACCTGGGAACGCTGAACGGAACATCGGTAGTCACTGAAGCGGTATGAGTCTGATTAATCCAAAAGTGGCGTACTGTACACCCTCTCTTCTAATTTTAGCAATCTCTCACTGATTAGAACTGGCTCTTATTTCGCATTTTTTCCTAATCATACGAAATTCTTCCAGATACATTTGTTCACGACTTTTATTAAATTACTGTGTTTCGTATTGGGAGTTATTTAAGTTAGCTAGAATTCAATCTACGCTATGTTCTCTCCCACTTTCTACCTCTATTAGAAGCATACATTCACTTTGACTGTTCTCACTAATGCTAAGGGAAATCCATCGATATGTTCCCTTTGGCCATCCTATTTTTTACATTTTAATAATGGTGATTTCTCCAGCAATAAAACTGAGATTTTGACTTGGATCTTTTAGAGTACTATCATTCTGGGGTATCTGTTTCGCACGTTTCTTCATCCCCCCTTAAATCATATAGTCTCGTATCAATCATCTGCTCGAAACTGGAGGCAGCCGTGTACGTCGGTTATACGAAGCACAATTCGCCCCGGTCGATCGTTGCTTGACTCCCGGTGCTCCCATCACCACCCGAAACTCTCTCGATCAATCCTGTGTGTGGCTTGCTCGATCGTGGACCAGAATCGCAGACCTGTTGAACTCCGACGCCGGTCACCTGACGGATGAACGTGAAGTCTGTCTGATAGGTGATGATGATTCTGACGAATCGGATGGCGCATCTTCGTCATCATTATCATCGTCGGGTCAATCCAGCGCAGCGCCCAGATCGCGGCAACGAACCCATGTCCCGCGGCCGAATTCTGGTCGATCACAAAATCATACCCCTGTATCCTATGTTCGTCTGGTCGATCACGATGATGATCGCGAGGGAAATCACGATGATGAGGGAAATATAAAACAACCTGTTGTGCGTGAGAGTGATGAGCAGAAAGACGCCACTGATCGATCAGGCACTGCATCATTCGCAAAGGTCGTCGTTGGCTATAACTCACACATGGATTCGGCCATTCCGGATACCGTTGTAAATGTCGTTGATTCTGGTCCTATTGAGGATAGTAAGGAAGAAGAGGAAGAGGAGGAAGAAGATGACGACGAAGAAGGCGAAGCGGAATTGGCTCGTACCCTGCACCAACTGACTTTGGACAACGCTCGGTTGGTTCAGCTGAATGCTCGTTACCTGGAGGGCATTCAAGCGGAGAGAAACCGCTGTGCGGAATTGAAAGTGAGCTTCCATCTATATTACATAGATATATATTACAAGAAGTAGTATGTGAATGATTGGACAGAATTTCCCTGAAAGTGTACGACCGGTTTCGCGGTTCTTGCCACACGTCACGCATGCGTATCTGGTAGCCTTTTGTCTTTTCATTCATATACTTGCACTCAGCAAATGTATTTTTTTCACAGTGACCTCATTTGCAACCCCGGGTAAATTCTTTCACATACTACTTATTGTAAAATATCAAGTAACATTACTTAAGCGATGTTTGTCGCGTTAGTAGCATCCCACTCGCCTACAAGCATCGAATCATAGTATTGATTCATCAGTGGACTGGTTATGAAAGAGCCGTCCATAAAAATCATCCGGTGTTGCAAATGAGGTTATTGTGACTAGGACTGGAAACTCATAAATATGACGAGTTTCACTCGGTACTGATCCAGCCCAACACCATTCATTCTTCTATTTCTTGGCACATGTGGTTCGTCTTTCTTAGTGCGGCAACATTGTTGTACTTTATCATACATCCTGCAGTGAGACGATCGTGGTACAAGTATCTACGAGTATATGTGAGAAAGCAGTGTATCTTGGTTATTATTTTGTACTACTTGGTTGCCCAAGCCACACTGGGACTTTGACTTGGGCTTGCTCGAGCTCCGACCGCCGTTCTCTACTCCACGGAGTAGTGCAGTAGTCGTACTCCAAGTTCTCATTATATTCACTGAATTTCTGTCCCACGTGTGTTCTCTAGATGTCGGAAATTTCTCCACGATCTTTATTTTCGTTTCAGGTACTTCTCAAGCTACGCAATATTCGGAATACTTGCGCGCCATTTCATTTAAAAGAAACATTCACACCGGTCACGTGAATTTGTCACCTCCCTATGTCAGATTTTCCCCTCCGCCCTGTACCATGTATGCATTTTCTTTTGATTTCTTTTTTTTCCACAAAATCGGAACGCTGATCATGATTTTTTCAGTTCGTTCTCATTGTTGACGTCCTATTCTCTGGCTAACTTAAAGGCTGTCCAAACACATGAGTTTTGTGTGTTCCTCCTCCCGGCCTAAGTAAAATGAAATCCTGTAGTGGGAGATCACAGAGTAAAAACCAGTGGTAAAGTAGTCACCTCGTTATCCGATGCGGTTGAAGCTCCTCGCGATCAAGAACCGATACCAGATTCTTAAGAGGCATATTCTGGGAGGTGGGTGAATGTTTGCGGACACAATCGGCACTCCTTAGTTAGCCCTCACTAATTTCGCGAGAAACGAAACAAATTGGGAGTTCTTTGCCCGTGCACAAGCCTCGTCCTCATAACCAGCTGCGATTATGGTGTTTTCTCGACGCAATTAAAAAAGATTGCTTTTCTTGGTCACACGGTCCAGAAAGGTTCCATTCATTGATGTCTGTTTATGCGTACGTAATGAAAACACATGGGGAACCAAACCGCACAAATAGTCTGCTATACTAGAGGGACCATTCGTTAGGGAATCTAGGGCTAGAAGGGCCATGGGTAGACGGCGTGTTTATCATGCTGCAGATTGTAGGTCCACATAGTTGGTACATGTAAACTCCACCTCTCGAAACCATAACACAACCGATCGTAGTCGGATATTACAGCGAAGCAATTAGGGATAACGTATTGCGCGGGGTGGTATAAGTTTAATGACCTGGTGGTTGCTGCGGTTTGTAAGAAGCTGACACTAATATTCGCTAACGTTCTTTCTCGATTGCCGTTCCAGTTCGGTTCAGTTTAAACAACCATTAAGCATGCATTTCCGTGTGACGCTTTTAGTTGCTTTCTTTTGGCTGCCCATTTGGGTGAACAATAGGAGGAAAACAGGAAGGTTGAAACTAGGATCGAAGAGAAAATTGAGAAGTTCAGTGGACTAATGATGCAGAGAAATTGAGATGCACGAACGCCACTGTTTACGACACCCAGCCATATTACTCAATGTGTCTAACCATCGGTTACGATCATCCCGAGGTCCCCAGCCAGAGAGCCTATGTGACCTAGTCTCCTAGTTAGGGTTTTCATACCCTCGTGCCAGGTCTTATCTTAAATAGAAATGGAGAAAGAGGGCAACCCTGACGAACACCACTTTCCGTGGTGAACTCGGGTGAAAACGTGCCGTAAGCTCGGACTCGATTCGTCTATGAATAAAGAGGGATCGCAATTTTGATATTTACTTTCGGGCACACTTCCGGGAAATGCAGAGCCGGAGTTTGGAGCGCTCGACTGAGTCGAAAGCAGCTTTCAGATCGAGGAAGACAGAGTTGTTTGGTCTACGAAAGGAGTGTCGATCAGGTCAGGTTGCACAAGACGGTAAAGGCTTTCGCCAACTGAGCGTCCAGATTCTTGCCCCAGACGGGCCCAACGTTCTTCCGGAGCTCCAACGTCTTGTCGACCGTTTGACCACAGCCTATTTCTTCGTCCGGAACAGCCTCACTTTTCGGGTCCGTATCTGCAAAGGGAGGTTATTCGAAAATAAACAGTATGAAACACCTGATGTCTATAATAGGAACCCTACAAAATCTCTGGATCGAGGCTTATCCAGACCCCATCTAGTTGCCTTTTGAACTCATTGACTGTCTTACAGTCTAACAGTGAGGATGGTAGTTTGTTCCACTGGTCTATCACTCTACTCGTGAAGAAGTTTTATCATAGGTTGAGTCTGTTCCTGGACTTAATTAGCTTCAAATGATGTCCCCTTGTTGACTCGAGCGCTGCTCGGGTAAGCAGGCTGTCTGCCTGTAGCCCAGTCAGCCCCTTGATTACTTTGAACGTTTCAATGACGTCGCCTCTCAGGCGTCTCTTCTCCATGGAGAAAAGCCCCAAGGATTCCAACCTCTCCCTATATGATTAACCCCTCATTCCCGCTATCATCCTAGAGGCTAACTTTCGCATCCTCACAATGCAATTGATAACTTTTACCATTAAGGCGCCCAAGCTTACACGTGGTATTATAGTGACTATGATTGTACGAAGAAAAGGAGAAATCCACGCAGGAGTTTTCCGTTCATATTTTTTTCACAATCAACTCTGCCTCCAACTGTGATACTTCGCTGTTTTACTACTGCTTATGTTTTACTGAGCACGGTTTTCCGTTCAGGTGTATATATAAGCTGGGTCCTGTTTAAACCCACGCAACACGTGTGACACGCTTTCACTTTGCTACTGCAGTTATTGCTTGTATTGTTTAGCGTCACCTCGGCACGCATTCGGTACTATCTAGTACCATGATTCGCCAATAAACGTCTACGACTCCCACATCGGGCAGCGAAACACTAGAAGGTTGCGCGTAATTTGAGATTCGTGAGAAAAGTTATCGGCAGGCCGTCAACGCCGGTTAGCTTCATTGGTGAGCTCGCAATGTCTACTTTATAAGTCAAATCCGATTCGGTTTGCACTTGTTTCTCACGAATCATTTTCATTTGCACGATATAATTATTTATCGCAAATGTACGATGGCCGATGAGTGTCCACCAGTAGACGATAGGGAACTGGACCTATTAGCTATTAGTTTTAAGCCAGTAGCTTTGATCCCTCACGACCCTGAGATGTGGTTTGCTGCGTTAGAAACGCATTTTATCGCCTGTAACGTGCGGAGCCAGCGCTCCAAATACTTGAACGCGGTAGAGGCAATCCCTGGCGACCGAATGTCCGCCATTAGGGATATTATTCTTAAACCGCCGGAGAAGAACGCGTACGACGTTCCGTAGGCTGCAATCCTTCAGTTCTACACCCCCTCTAACGAGGAAAGGTTACGTTCGTCGCTGGCTCGTCACCCGATTGGTGACACGACGCCAAGCAGGCATCTGGCGCGTCCACGCATGTTACCCGGCCCAACAAACGCCGACTCTGACATCGTCAAAGAGCTGTGCCTCGAGTCGTTGCCACGTCACGTCCAGCCGACGATAACGGCTTTGCTGGAGGACTCCTCAGTCGACAAACCTGCGTCGATTGCCGACAAGATAGTTGCATGTGTGGGTAATGAGGGTAATCTCCTCGTTGCCACGACATCGCAACCGTACAGGGGGAATAGGGATAAGTATGCGGCCACCGCTTGTCCTTCAAGGACAGAGTCCCGGTGCCCACAGAGAACCTCTACAGGGCTAAGCCTGGGCTCGAACGGGCAGCACAGCTTGCGCACGCTCGCCAAAGGCAACCAAACCACAAAATCCACTGCAGCACAAACCACTCAAAGCCCCGAAATACCCCATGGAGAATTACTGCTGGTTCCATCGTTGCCATGAACCAGGAGCTCGCATTTGCAAGAAACCCTGCACCCACGGAACGGGAAAGGAGTAACCCGGCGAGTAAAGGCGGCCGTATTCGTTAGCCAGCCTGTCCAGATTGACCGTCTGTTTTTCGTACGTGACCACCAAGCGAACTCTAGGTTCCTCGTAGATACGGGAGCCCAAGTTTCAGTCTTTCTCATCGGTAGCGGCAAGCCACGAGCTACGACGCTTCGGCTATGCGCTGCGAATGGTACTCCCATTCCTACTTTTGGAACAAGACAACTAACGGTCAACCTGGGTGGGCAACGACGATATCCATGGACGATCATTCTTGCAAATGCTCTCACTGGAATACCGGGCATCGGCCATCACGACGAGACTGCACCTTGACGCGGTGTAATGGCTTGCGTGCCTCCATGACCCTGCGAGCTACACAGGATGGCTTTTCACAGCCGTAGGTCTAATCATGCCTGAAAGGTCAACGGGTAGTGGCCAGACGAAGCTCAGCCTCACAAGCCAGCTGCTTGGGCACCTCCTGGTTTCTTTCTTCTGTTCACATCTACCCCTGGAGAGGTCACCCCAGTAAAAAACACGGTGAGGGACAGTTTACCTGTCAAAAAACCCGCTAGATGGACATAGGAGCGGGGTACCTGGGGCTTCCTCTCGACGGT
>UZAN01061153.1:0-10164 GCA_900618425.1 Echinostoma caproni
TACTACTACTACTACTTGGAAGGAAATTCTCTTTGGTGGCGGTTTGGGACAAGTGCTATCAGTACCCACTTCAGGCATTTTTCCGATCTTTTCTACTACGCGCTCACCCTTGACCGAGATCAGACTGTTTTCCTGACCTCAGCATATTCCACTGACACTCACCCGTCCCCGCATATCCTTGTTTTGCTGTTTGTACCCATTGTATTGCTTTTCCAATGTGCTCATACCATGGCTTCTACCGATTGTCACGGGAGGTATTCCGGGTTACTGTTCCACTATCCCGTCAGACTGACTGTGTTCCCCGACCAGGTTACCTCTAGCCGGTGTATGTTGTGCAATTGATTCACGATTCCGCGATCGATTATCTTATCGGTATAATCTCGCGTTCTCCTACCTTGGATTCGGGATTCGGAATATACAAGTCACTCTGTTAGTGGACTTCAATTCGGTACAAACTACGTTCTAAACATATTTGAATGAGAACGGAGTTGTCTAGAATATGATACCTAAGGTTTGTATAGTATCAACGCGGAAAAGCAGTTTTAATCAAGCGGGAAGAGCTAAAATTAGAACTAAGCACCAAATTTGAAAATTAATTTGAACCAGTATTGTTTTTCCTGACCACGGACTACCTTCGTGCCTTATTATCCAACATTTTCACAGTATATTCGATTATCGTGCATGCAAAACACATGCAAAAGTCATCCATAAAAAAACAAAATACTTTAGAAGATTCAGTGATTATGAGAGGGTCCAGATTTATTATAAAACTGGTGAACTTGGGAGAGGTTATTTGGAAAACGATTGATTAGGAGCGGTGTGCAGTGTTACCACTTCATTGGTTAACATCGACAGATAAGCAGTATGGCGTCCGGAAGACCCCATAGGTAAATTCAGAATAAATAATGGAGACAAAATCATTTGATATAGGACTTTACAACTAGTTACTCGATGGCTGGGTATTTTTGCAGGCAGTCTTATACACTGCCTCGTGAAGGATAAATATTTCGTAAGCCAAGTAGACAAGCACAAAGAAGAAGCAAAATATTGACTCTTACGTCGAAGAATGGAACGAGGAACACAACCAAAGATCGCTACGTAGTCATTAAAAAAACACAACAAACAGATAAAACAGAATCATCTAAAGGGGTTCGTATGAAAATCAATTGGATAAAATATCACCGCTTCAAGAGTGCATTGTGCAAACACACGGGATAACATCATTCAACATAACATCACTTAACTTGCTAACAGCATCAATTTTCTTTTCTTAGTTACCATTTATGAGTATATATATATATATATATATATATATATATTTGTGAAATACTACCTTAACTGGAAGTCATGGCAACCCTTTTCGTTGCACGCTTTTTCGACCTGATAATTGTATCCATATCTATGCAAAAACAAGGAAATAAAAGTTACAAAATAATATATAGTAATACAGCTATACTTGATAGTTTTATGCGGTAATTACAACCATTCTGATACAAACTGTTTGACTAGTCCGGCGTAGGCTAATATGGTAATTCTTCCTTAGACTGCTTCCGTTGGAACATGACTTTAAATGACCCCGTCTAAAGTTTTACCTATGGCTTTTTTAGCATATACCCGTCCATTGAGACAGGAACTACCGTTAACTATGGAATGGTTAGAAACAACTTTGGGGTTTGAATTCTGGGTCACGCCAACCAAACATGACAGCTACCGATTTCAATTAACTTTTCGTCCCTTTATCGATCAGTGACATATTACCAAATCCTTGTCCAAGGCTAAAATTTCCTCTTTAGTTACGGATAGATGTTCACAGAGCTTAAAAGTCTCTCCTGGTTGACATATTATCCTTATCCAATGAATATCTCAACACGTTACTCGGCTAACCAAGCCTGCAATTGTCCTGTTTGATTGATGCTTACGGAAGGAAAAGTGCCCATAGAAACCTATTTGCTTCATTCCCATTTAGAAGGGAATTCTATAGTACCTTCCAAATTACTTCTGGCTTATCTATTCTTCCTTAAGACATTCCAATGAGAAACTGAGGCCCAACTTCGATCTCAGAGATGTAGTGTAGAACATGATTTAATGGATAGGAAATCTCGTACACTGAAATGAAATCCATAACGAGATTTTGCTTTGTGTAAATGAACTGCAGATCCCGTATACATCGGCAGTGGTATCCAGAAATCAAGTAATAAGACCGAATTCCAACCGCGACGCACAGCAATGCACAGTAATTTAGGGCCCGTAACCCAACACAGAAAATCAGAACACACAAGAGTGAGTGCGGATCAGAACCGGGGTGACGATTTAATGAATGATCGCGAGAGTACATCAATCGATTAAACGATTACCGACAATTAGGTCAAGCTGGCACATGAACAGAACGGATTGGAGGAGTATTAGTCAGTGTCTGTCTTGAACAGCTGTGTCACTTGATTGGACGATCAATGGGAACTGATGGACGAAGGTGCACGTAGCATCAAGTCAAATAACTGAAAACATACTGATCACTTGAGAACGATCAAATCAGAAGTTACATCTATCCGCGTAAGATGTTTTTAGTTGCAGTGCAAATCAAATGACAACTGAACTCTGGACTACGCGGTTGTCTATTTTGAAAGCCATTTTGAATGATGAAATCACCAGAAATACACGAACCAGGAGCTTTTCATCACAACGATGTGAAAAAACTTTTCAGTTGATTCAAATTGAGTTCCTGCTATTATTGGTGTCGTGTGATGATAATATACAGTTCGCCTAGTACCACACAGAACCAGTCATGTTGTAGTGTTGTTATGTATTCAAAGGGACAAAAGCGGTAGGTCATAACGGATTATCGTATATCAGGAGGATTCAGCAGAATCCATGGACAGATCACATTATTTGATTCCATCAATTGTTGCTCCGCAAACTTGAGAATCGATCACAGAGTCAGTGATTCATGTCATATATATATATATATATATGTCTACAACTTGTTCAGTTGACACTCAATTGCTGTATAATTCCTCCTGAGAATAAAGATGGGATCAGTTGATCTAACCGGACAAATGCTGACTGGCTGAGTGATTACAGTTCACATTCATCAGCCATCTGAATGAAAGCTCAGCTGATTTGCAAACTGTTGCATCACCGAAACCACGCTATGGGACAAAGTTGCTTGAATAGTCACAGCTAATGAGATGCTGTTATCAACCAATAGTTTCCCAGTCAACTTTATTAGCCTTTGTGATCGATACCAAAGAAAGCACTCATTGACAAGAAACTAATTTTGTGAAATGATATGTAACACCTAGAGACACACCAAAAACCAAGTGTGTATGTGTGTGCTTTTGAACTTAAATACACTACTCAGTCGTAGTGAGCAAGCTTTCACCTATCCTTCATCGGTTCGAGTATTTTTGTTTAGCCTTGAAACGAACCGCTATCTCCGATTGTCACCTTTTACAAAACTACGCTCATTTGCTGTTGGTTCTGAATTTCTGCTCAAAATTTTTGTAAATACTTTCTAATCGATTTTCCGTCAAATCAGATGAAACATTCAAAACTGAACTTCCTTTCGCCAAAATGGGACAAGTAGAACGGAAAGTGGTGAAAGCTAGTCATGATACGCGCCTACTGGAAGGATAGACTGCGTCTCTAAATAATAAAAGGTCGTACTACTACTACCAATAATAATAATAATGTCTTTATACTTCCCTTTTCTATTTATGGAATATGCAAATGTACAGTCAACCTTCAGGAAGGGGGCTGCGGCCATACAAAAGCTGCCTGGGGAAAATACAGATATAGGGAAGACGGGCGGCGGTGGAGCGGTTCGTACCCGGAACACCCAGGTCACTAGTTGGTGACCTAACCAGTTGGCTACCACCGTCCAATAGAGGACGAGGACAAATAGTACCAAATCCTGCAGTATCTATACCAAAGTGGCTAGTCCAAGTCAAGTCAAGGAATCGCTTTATACAACTTTATACACCACAGTGTGTCAACAAAAGTGAAAAAGACATGATACAACAATTAAAAGACGTGAAAACGGACAGCAACATCCGAAACCTATGGCATACCACGGTGTTTATGATTGATTCAGTTTAGCATTTTGCGCAGATTTTCTGTGTTTACCCAAATAGAAATGTGTGCAACTCAACTTCGTGCACTTCGCGGTCGAAACAGTTACAAACTCGTTTTCAAACACAATTTTTTTCAGTATACTCATGTCTATCTTTTTTTTTTGGGGGGGCTGTTTATGCTCTATACGGGTTGGGTATTAGCAGTATTAGAGCCAGTAGGTTGATTCAAAGTGTTGCAGTATCACCTTTCGGTGTCTCTTTTCATCTGCCAGGATGTAAGAAAATATTCTTCCTGATTAGGAAAGCAGAACGGAGCCTTCTAGTATGATGAGAATTTGCACTCAAGCCGTAGCGCCACTGGTCTAAACTACGCTCTGTCAATCCTTTTTATGCACTCAAATACAATTTTTCCAATTTCTCCACCTTTCAAAATTGAACTCGAATAGCATTATTAGCGCCGAGAGAACTACACAAGTTTGTACCCATTCGTCAGTAGTCAACTCTTCTCATTCACCAAAGTACCCCTTTAATCACTTCACTTCATCAGAGAAGGGTGGGATTTAATTTGATTACATAGTGAACTTCCTCGTGTAGAGGGTAAACGACGCTTTCCGGTTCACGTTTTGTTGGCTCTGCAAAAGATAAAGTTCACTATAGAACTCACTTTAATCTTACACTAGGATGAACCACGGTTCTTGTCAACCACGAGTCCAGTGTTTTTTGTCCCCTTATGCCCATGGTTTCCTATACAGTACATCGCATTGAGACCTCAGTAATCTGATATGGGCACTGTTTGAATGTGGGCCGGAGCGACATTGTTTACCAGTAAAGTTGGTAGAATCCGAACATGGAACCACAAATCCCGATAGCTTGACGTGTTCGGCTGCCACGGCATCATGCAAAATACATCCTATAAACCGTGAAATAGTGTTTAGTGTCAAACTTATAAATTCCAAAATCCTGAATAATAATTTAGGCGGAATATATACGGCGTACTTAGCCTAATGTGGTTCATCACTACAAGTTCCCAAGTTTCCGGGGCCCGTTATTACGAATGAATAGTTTTCGTGAATGCGCGGGGTACATCCCTCCTATTTTTCATCGTACAAATTTGTAAAATAAATAAGAAGTGTAATATCCACTAGACCGTGATAATGTTTTAAAACCTCCCACTGTGATTTTGTGTGGTGATATATTAGTCACCTGGCTTCATTTCCATAATGCCTCACATAATGCCCCACCAAAACGAGCTTGTGTACCATATCGTGTTTCAGCGATGTGCGAGACTATTTGAACAATACAGTGAACATGTATTTTCTGCAGAATATTGCTTGGTGAACCGGTATGTGTGCACAAAGTGAGATACCTGTAATTTAACAGCAATCCACATTTTCATGCGTCATTCATGATATTCGTATGAATTATGTACGTAAATCAAATGTCTAATATACTCCATGCTAAATGATGGCTAGTCAGTCATCCAAGAGCAATTCCTCCAGTGATGGGGTTTCCATCAAACGCTATTATATTCCAGTTTCGAATGACTCATCATGGGCGAAGTTTGGTGTATCGTGCGGTTGCCATCCGTTTTATAGTCATATGTTTTATTAGGAATAAGGCGGCAACTTCATTTGGAAGTTGCTTCACAACTGATCACACCCAACCCACATCTGAGTTTTTGTACACCTTTTTTGTTCGGTGTGGGAAATGACTCACTTCAATAACTCTGCCCCTGTTTTCTCAAGACTGGAACTCTTATCCTGAGTTCAAGACAAGTAGCATTACTCAATTAATGGACAGACAAATTCTGATCTGGTCTGTAGAAGGAATGCGCTATCTGAGTTGACGCGATTCTGAGGAAACACAAAGCAGGGCGGTACTGTCTTGGCCAGTTTTACCCAATCCGGTCCAGTCAATCATTGCAAATGGCAGTCACACACAAGTCCGGTAAGACATGTCACGCGAATCAGTATCAGTAGGCTGGAAAACAAATAGCGGATCACTATTTGGTCATCAGATTACCATGCAGTACTGGACGAGAAAACAACCACAATCGGTTATCCTATCCCCCTCCCCGCAGCACTAAAAAGATCAATCCTAAAACGCATTACATTCTATGTTAAGTTAGGCCTTTAAAACTCATTCAATGGATTCAAAATTACGATGTGTTCTACGTGCTATAACTCGAACTACAAATAGTCAAGCAACACAGTTCTCAGAGTGATGCAGGAATTCATCCACCGTATAAAGTGCATTAGTATTTAGGCATAAGTTGGTGAAAATCGAACCGAGAGGTATATGACCATTGGCTCCTCTGCATTGGGTCGACCATCTGCATAAGTAACTTGAGCAAGGACCTCAATCTCAGTCAATCATAATTCGATTGGCGATCCTGGAACGCCTTGATCACGAGATAACTGATGAATGATTTGAGTCTCCCTCACTATTTTGCTACACTAATTGGTTTATTTTAATGGCGTAAAATAATGCTGAATGATCACATTTTGCCGAAATATTAGCAGCACAGGGAGGCCCAAAACTCGGGAAAAGGTATCCAGAGCCGCTTCTTCGATGTTGCAATTAACGCTGGGCAGTCAACGAACCAATCAATGCGGACTGGTCAATACTGACCTTTGATTCGCTGAGGCGGATCGACCTTGTAACAGGGTAAGTCCGCATGACGTGCGTCCGTGCGTGTGGTGGCAGGCTGCATCGGTCAATCACGTGAAGCGCGGTAAACATTTCACNCGACCGCAGGCCACAAGACATCTTGCTGCAAACCCGGCCATTCACGTCATCACAACCCAGATTCCGAAGCCCTTTGTAAAATCAGCAATCCCTCTGTCATCCAAATTGCTCGTAATCTATGAATTTTAGTGTGGGTGCGGAGCCACCTACGTGAGTAGAACAGAGAGGCAGCTGTGAACCCGAGTGGCAGAAAATATATCAGTGTGGGTCAAACGCGAAAGTATCAGATTAAAGGCTACACAAACAACCAGCCCACCAATCCAGCCGTACAGAACACCTGCGTCATCCATAGCTCACCATCTGCTGCAGACTGACCACCAAGCCGGACGCGGGACTTCTTTTCGGGTTATTTACACAACCTCGAATGAACGGCTGCTAAGATTTGCAGAAGTCATAGCACTCAACAGCCGAAAGCCCATGTTTTGTCAGCAAAATGGGGTCCACATCAGTCTGGTATTGCCCTGGTAACCGCGTAAGCGGAAGAATGAATTGATACCATGTTAGATTATCAACACCTGTGATATATAAACTGTTTTGTATTCTGCAGTAAGCACCAGCTGAGATGCAGCGAAATGATTCCGGAATTAAATCGTGCTCACTTGCAGTGTTGCTCTTTAGTCTTTCTGAAAATGATTGCTTTAGTGAAATATTTGTTCGATAACGGGCATACAGCTCATGCAGAGAACACGCTCAAAACCGATATAGTATCATCACCGTATAACACAAATAGGTTCCTGTAGTAATCCGAATAGAAACAAATTGCGAATCGTAATCGTAGACGAAACACGGACTCACATTGGTTATCGTATACCGGGAACTACCGAAATGCAGGAAGAAGGCCATAGAAGTAGCGTTTCAGTTATTGAAAGAAATTAATGGGATTAAATAATATGTAACTGTAGACTCCATTGCCTAAGCAGGTGTTAACCAATCGCCGTTCGTGTTATCCGCACCACAATACTTCCCTTCGAGACTGCTGGCTTATGATCTACTATCCTGAAACTGCGATGCGTAGCACCTTAGCTGTCGTTATCTCAGAGGGTTGGATAATCTGAGTGAGGCAAAGATAAAGATATCCAGCTTCCGTTTTCTGTTCCATAAGTATACAAGGTCTATATATGTATTGTTGTTATGTAGGTTCCACTCCTTTAAAATTTATTTTTTCCTCACATTTATCATACGTTATACATATTTAATCCCTTTAGTCCAACCACGTAGCTCAGAAATAAGTATTTTGGACACCAACATAGCGCTTCATGATTCGATTCCCTACAGGTGCAAAACAAACTGGCTAACACTGCTGATGAGTCACAACAAAACTAAAACATTGTTCAGTGTTATTTGTTTTCTTTCTCACAACTTCATTATGCGAAAATATTGAGATCTCAATTCTTCATGAAGATTCACAGTTACCGATCGCATTCGTGAGACACATTAACTTTCGTGTCAGATCTCTTCCTCCAAACACTTAGTGCTTTGAACCTCATTCACGGGATTGAATATGGTACTACTACATATCGGGTGAAAATTATCTATAATAGTATCCGCTTATGCAGTTTCTTCTTTTGAATGAATCCATCTGTCACTCACAGTGGAAAAGCAACGGAAGCATTGCGTAGCTGTTTTATTTTCTTCCTTGGTTTATAATCGGTGTGCGTATCCATAAAATTCACTTTGATTCGAATCCCTAAAGGAGTTGTTGGACCAACGCTCTGACCACTTGTATTACCAGGGTTGACACTTAGTAGCGTTCTACAGGTCATCTCAACCAGATCTGCTGCTCATTCACCACCGTCGTAGAAAGTAAAGCGCATTCACGCATTGCTTTATGCAAGACAGAAATAGGTGGCAGTGCACCAAAAGTCTAAACAGTGAGCCACCAACCGGATTCACGGTCCATATCCGTATAAAAGGCCTCAGTTTTCATTGGCTTAAAAAACGTGCCCCTTTTGTGTGTGGGCATGCCAACTAACTAGGAGGCATGCGAAAATACACTGATTCGACCGAACTCAACTGGACTGAAACAAAGCATCGAACACAAGCATGCAGACGAGCGAACATGGTCGAGAGCAGTTCAGTTTAGTTTCAGTTTACACAACCAATAACCATGCACTATCTTGCACCGATTTTGGTTGCTATCTTTCGGCTACCCATTTGGAGGAACATTAGGACAAAGACAGGAAAGGTTGAAAGTAGGATCGAAGAGACAATTGAAAAGTTCAGCGGATTATTGATACAGAGAAATTGAGAAGATGCACGAATGCCACTGTTTGCGACACCCAGCCATATCACTCAGTGTCTCTAACCGTCGGGTACGAACATCCCGAGGTCCCCATCCAGGGAGCCTAAAGGGACCTGTGTGACCTAGACTCTTGGCTAGGGTTTTCATACCCTCATGCCAGGTCTTAGCTTGACCACCTTGGGCTTTCTTCCACCCACTACCTGCCTCGGCAAACCTCGCTCGCCGTGGCAACCTATTTGGAGACATGCGTAACACATGCCCCAACCGGCGTAATCTATGGAGGTCGACCGCTTACTCCAGTGGGTGACCGCGGTTGCCTAGAACTTTTCGCTTGAACTCAGCATTGCTCGTCCGGCTTCCCCACCAGATTCGTGCGATGCTGCGTAAACAGCGGTGTTTGAACACCGACAGTCTATCTTTACCCTGTTTCCTTAATGGCCAAGTTCCTCTTCCATATAGCAGAACTGGTCGAACTACTGCTGCATATACTCGACCCTTCACAGACAGCCGGATGTCGCGACGGCGCCACAGATGTCTCAAGTTGGCAAATGCCAACCGAGCCTTCTGTATGCGAGCTGACACTTCATCCGTGATGCGTCCACTGGATGAGATGTAGCTGCCCAGATAAGAAAACTTATCCAGGTGCTCTATTACTTCTCCAGTTAGAGTGAGTCTGGGTACTGGATCAACCCATTCTGGTAGTATCATTTTTCACTTTGAAGGTGCAAAACGCATACTGAACATGGCTACCCTGGCTCTCAAGCTATTCATAAAGGCTTGTGACCTAACTGCATCTTCAAATAGTGGCACAATGTAGACTACATACTCTAGAACAGGCAGCCTGCAACCTGGTAGGAAATCGATGCCACAATACTCCCAAGAGGATAGAGCTCTTTCCATAATCAGATCTATAACAAAGCTAAACAGAAATGCAGAGAGAGGACAACCCTGTGGTGAAATCGGGCAAAAACGTGCCGAAAGCTCGGACTTGGCTCCGGGTACGAATATAGGCGGAACGCAGTATTGGATTAAACTGCAGTAATAGGAATAGTATTGAATTTAGGAATACGAGAATCCGTACTGTACTGCTCAGAACTGAATTGG
>UZAN01061156.1:0-10163 GCA_900618425.1 Echinostoma caproni
TGGAATGTTTTTCTTTCTCATAAAGATTATTGTATCATGATTTGTTTGGCACAGTCTGAAGTCAGACGTGTGTGAAAAAATAAATAAATATATGTCCCGTTCCAAGTGTAACACGTCACTCATTGCACTTAGCGGCTTTTAATGCTACTGTGGATACATGGAAGCCGGTTGATTTTCTTCTAGAGCCACGTGAATTATAGTCTGTGGATGAGAGAAGCAATCTTCTTCTTCTACTCGGGCCTCACTTACAGATGTTTGAGTAGGCTCATTGGTATTAGTGGTTGAGNTTAATGAGTCAATGTGTATCCGTTAGTTGAAACCAACGCCCTCAACATGCGAAACCTCAAACACCTCGGAACAGAAGCCTCTATGGGGAACTTAATCAGTAGGGATTTTCTGAGAGGACGGCTTTTCACAATGATGAAGAGACAAAACAACGCAACAGAATTGAGAAGAGTTTATTTAGTCTATCATGCATTGCTTAACCAGTCAAGAATTATTGACCAACGCAGTATACGTTCAGACTCTGGGGAGCTAGTTTTCAAGGGGAGAGTTCAACGGAGGAGTTAAGGGGTCTACGCGATGACCTTCAAAACAGCGAAACATCTGACGGCATGGTCAACAGTGGGTAACTTGGTTTGCAGTGTTCCTCTTTCTCGGCCTCAAGTGAAATGCTCGAAAAGCCCTTTAATGAGGACGCCCTGCTCACTGACTTACAATGGTGAGTTGTTTTGCTTTCCCACCGATTCATGGGTCTGGGCAATCTCATTGCGGTGTGGAATCCGATTTCTAGGAGTTTCTGTTGAGACTGCGTGTCACTTCATGGAGGTGTGCTGATGCCAGAGTGAGAAGATTTAACCAGGTAGGAGAACTACCAGTATTTCACCTGTGGAAGTAGGCCAAAAACGTTCCACACCGGCAAAGACGAGGCGTATGAACCACACCCACACCTTCCAGGTTCTGAAGACGGTAATTTACGTGAATGGGTATGTAGAACGTTCGACTCCGCCCAAAGCGCGTAAAATTCGATCACCTGGACATCGGTTTTCACACCCCGTCGTGATGAATTGCACGTATCGGTTGCCGGTTTTGAACATGGGACAATGGGTCCACAGCACGGTGATGAAGGCGACTAAAGCCCTGCTTCACAACCACCCTTATAATAGTAATAATTTAGAGTAGCACCTTATCACAGGCCAATTTGTGGATCTCAAAATATTAATGTTCTTAGTGTAGAAATTTCCACGGAATCTAAGCAGACACGTGAGATTTATGGGGTCGCCCACAGCAAAGATCCATACTATTCAATTGCACTCTTCTCGTTTGTCTCAATCCACCTCAACCTGATCAAAGGGAAGGATTCAATACCAGCTTTACCATAAAAAAAGAACTGAAAACAATTGGGTTGTGCGAATGAACAGAGGAATAGTTGATTGTCCATCCAGTCTACCCAGAGAAATACATCACGTTTATAAGTTATTATCTCACACTTTCCGCTTTCACCTACTCGAAACGACTACGAAGAGGAGACCATCGAAACAAGCAATTTACAATGGGTTTGTTTTGCACAACCATATTATTTTATGGGTTTCATTTAGATGTGCAAATGCAAGCGGTGCGAAATTCAATGAAAAGGTCTGTCGTCGGTGCTGGGACACGACTGGTAATCCCATTCTCGAGAGTCCATAAGAAGTAGTATGATGCAAGGAAACGATATACATCCTAATCATGTCGAAGTAATTGAGTATGAGTTATTGAACTTTTCATCTTTATTCACACGGACGCGCTAGAATGATAGATTGCAAACAGTTTCGTTCATTTTTTTGAATCTGAATGTTTTTCAAAGATACGACGAAATACCGGGAAGGAGAGGAAGTAGAAAAAGGAAAAACTCACATAAATAACCACAACTGAGATCCAACTCTTCTAACGTGTGGATCGATCACATAAAGGTAGTACTGTCTGAAATGGGAACAACGAAAGAGGAATGGGAAAGTCTGACACTGTTTCTGCACACGTCAATAATAAATTTGGAAGGCAAAACGATTCGAAGAAAATACAACATAAAGTTGAATATGTGAGTCAGAAGACAAACAGTGAGGGAGGAACTCCTTTCGTGTACTCTCATCGGTCTCGTACGTAAAGCAATGGACAAGATGGACAAAAGAAGTGAATCGATAAACTTAGTTACGTTTTATCGTATACGTGCATTTGTGCACGTGTGTGATGCACACGATTGGTAAAACCAGGGTATGTCAAGGGTAAAGGTCACACGCTTTTGGACAGACAACGCGAGTTTGTTGTGAGCAATCCGTAAGACCTCGAGTATCCTTAGTCGGTGTTTGCCGCGATAAGGTAACAAAATGGAGGATGAGGTCACACGGTCTATCATGTGACTACTTTCAACTAAGTGGTATTGGCGATGGCCGAGGACAGTCTGCGTGATTCACGCACACACTTAGGGACGTGTTCGGCCATTCTAGTTAGCAGTGATCGGTTACATCTGCAACAGAAAGCCCAAATGCAATGGGAGGTAGACTCTACTGAGTGGCTATCTTTGAAAGTGACAGTTCGCCACATGACAGTTCAGTTCTTACAACCATTAATGATGCACCTCTGTGCGCCGATTTTGGTTGCCCATTTGGATAAAACAGCAGAATGATGACTGGAATGTTGAGAGCAGATTCAAGCGAAAGATAGCACATTTTCATAGACGATGTGCACCAGTCTCCTGGTAAGGGTTTTCATACCTTCATGCCAGGTCCTAACTTGACCACCTGTGTTTTACTCCACTCACTACCTGTCTCGCCCAGCATCGGTCGCCGTGGCAACCTATGTAGTGACATGCGTAGCGCATGTCCCCACCAGCGTAATCTATGGTGGTCGACTACCTGTTCCAGTGGACGACCGCGATTACCTAAAACTCTACACCTTACCTCAGTATTGCTCGTTTGGTTTCCCGACCAGACTCATGCAATGCGACATACACAGCGGTGCTCGAATACCGACAATCTATTTTAGTCCTGTTCCCGAAATGGCCAAGTCTCTGCATACTTTAGATCAGACAGTCTGCCACCTGGGAATAAATCGATGCCACTTTCCCCGCACGAGGATAGGGCTGTTTCAAGAATTAAATCTATAACAAAGTTAAATAGAACAGGAGAGAGGGTAACCCTGCCGAACACCACTTTCCGTGGTGAACTCGGGTGAAAACGTGCCGTTAGCTCGGACTCGGCTTCGGCTATGAATATAGAGGGATCGCAATATTAAAAAAAAAACTTCTCTGGCACAACTTTCAGGGAAAGGCAGCGCCAGTTTCGACGGAGTCGAAAGGCGCTTCAAGATCCAGGAAGATAGATACGGTGGGTCTACGAAAAGAATGTCGGTGCCCCAGAGTTTGGCGAAGAGTAAAGATGTATTCGATACAACTTCGGTGGTTGAACTGACAGCCGATCGGAGAGTTCGAAGGCTGATTTGAAACAACCCTGACGTTGTATGGCGGGTATCCGTTGTCGGTGGCTTTTTTACGGTTGTTTGCCAGGCGTAAGGAGAATTTGGCTCATAGCAAAGCATGGTCCGTATCAACAGTTGTTGACCAGTAAGAGCGACAGTCTTAAATCGATCCGCTCCAGCGGTAACTGATGGCGATACGGCCGAGTTGGGCCCAGCGCAGTGAAAAGGTTTGCGGTTTCCATGTAAGGTGGTGTCGTTTCTTGGTCGAGAAGTTTACACGTGACAGGAACAGCCAGTGGTCGGCACAGGTTTGAAGCAGGCGATCGTCATTGTCCGTCCGGTTGGCTGGGATTGCATGTGGTCCACCAAGAAGCCTCTCTGATTCGTCAAAGGATCCCACTTGAGCATTGAAGTATCCAGCGATTACCACGATGTCTATTTATCTAACGCTTTGGTATAATCGAGAAATTTGCTCAGAAGATTCTAGATGATACTCTTCATCCACGAACTATCGTCTTATCGTTCCCATCCTCATTTCGACAACTACCCTTTCGGATTAACCGAATACTTACCAAGAAGAAACAGGTCTCAAGTGAACCACGTCAAAAGTTTGGTACATGAAACATATACCACCGACAATCTTTACCTTTCGTTTTTATAATTATTATTTCATTCTGCGTGACGACCAGTGTGCATTTTCAACTTAAATGTACGCATATATGCTTGCACAATTTATACAAATACAAAGGTCCTTGTAGAATTCATCCTTGATTTCAGGTGTACTGCACACGACGAATAGACATTGACGCTTCGTTCTGTAGCTGTTGACCCGCGCTGAACCATTCAGACGTACGGCGCACAGTCGGCAATTGACTGGAATCCAGGCGAGAAGCGCGCGTTCAGCCTTGGCACTTAGCGTAATCCGGACACCAGCAACACCACGAGCTTCGGGCGTGGAATCGCCTGACACACGAAGGGTGGAGCGTGAAGTTGAGGTTGGATCAGGAGAATGCAGAGAGATATAGGAAGCGGTGTCTTGTACGCGTATTTCGGAGACACAACAAAAATCAAAATTGAAAGTTTCAAGGACTCTAGCTAAGGCAGCTTGTTGGCCGATCTGATAAAGTGTGCGGACAGTGAACTCGGCTAAGCGAAAAGGGCATTTCGGCTTGAAAAGTCCTGTAACTTCTGATTATTTGGACTTGTTGAGTGATATACGATGGGTTTTGCACACTGCAAGCGTTTGGGATTATTCGGGATTGAGAGGAAGAAATAGACATATGCGGAGGGTTTTCCAAATGGGTGCTTAAGGCTTTAGGGTACAATATATTTCGCGATAGCCCACATCAACGAAGGAACAGTTGTGATAAAATATTTTCCATAACTTTTGAACCAAAGTGCGAGCAATCGGACGAAATTTAGACGTTCCCCTTTTGAGTACTATCATGCTAAAAGCCACTCTCCCGCAGTACGGAGTGAAATGCTGAGTACCACACAGGTTGAGTAAGTCAGTGAAAACAGGGGAAAGGGGAACTTCACATTCTCTGAGCACCACAGGTGGCAGTCAATCGGGACTGCATGCTCTTTTAGACTTAAGACTGATGAAAGTTTTGAATACCTCTGTTGCATCCGTAATGAAATTAGTAACAATAAGAGCAAAGACGACTGTTGTGCATGGAGGAGGTATATCGGTTTCAGCATGCTGAATTGGCGATTGCGATCGTCCACGTTGGCAGCTGGCCGATTCCCCTTCGTTTTGAGACCGCAGAACTGTAACAACATTTTCCATGCATCCCGACAATTCCTGTTGGCCAGCTGTCCATGAACCAAACAGTGCTTTTTCGCTTTGAAATCTTGTTTTTCCCTTCCGTCGTAATCGTTTGGGTGTAGGAGACGAAAAAAAGTATGACATTTCCCACGGGCAGCACGTATCATAACAGAAATTCAAATATTCAGTCAGTTTATCACAAGATATAGAGGGATAATTATGTACAAATAGAGAGAAGTCTGTCTAATCTATCTCTTAGTTTGGTGAGGTTTTCGGGCTGACATTGATACCGATGAAAACGACGATCACGATGCCGGGTGTAGAACTGATGATTGAACCCATTGCAGATCGAGGAAGATAGTTTAAGTGTTGCATGACAACAGGTGCCAATCGGCGAACGGCTGCGAAAGGTAACTAAATTCAGGTCGTTAACGAAACACAGGTCAAGACGAGCCTCGAGTCTGGTCGGAAAGTTAACAAAGTTCAATATATATTTCACACACGTCTGAATTCAGACTGTGCCAAACAAATCATGATACAATAATCTTTATGAGAAAGAAAAACATTCCATGATTTGCCGGTGGGCGGAATACTGCTAGTTTGTCCAGACCAAAGCAGGTGGATTTCCTTGAGAAATCCACAACCGGAGCCTTTAGTTAGCCAAAGCCTGACCCGCAAGGCGGCGGTGCGGTGTACGAAAACCGCAGTCCATTGAGAGCCGGTGTCCAGTTCATCTGATCACGCGCCTCTCGGGCGGGGTGAAGTGCCTGAGGTGCCCAATACACCTCGATACCCAATCGAGCCGGTGACCGTTGCCACAACCAAAAAGGTGTGGGTGTGGTTCATGGTTGGTTTGGAATCAGGATTTTTAGCCAAATCCCCTAGGTGAACTACCAGTGGTCCACCAACCCGGTTATAGCCCCGGATGTCGGCTTTTTGTCCTCTCACTTTAGTGGGAAAATACCTCCGCCGCGAGAAGGCAGTGAGTGAGTAGTGCTTCCTCAGCGGAGGCTGTTCGAGACGCTTGGTCGTATAGGAGCATTTCGCGAGGTGCAAGGGAAGGGTGACCAGCCGCAATCCCAGACATTCCCCGACCATACTGAGGCTTTTGGAAGGCATAGGACAACGGATTAACGGCAGTTAGGAATTGGTTATAAGGACTATACAGGTGAATTCGTGTGGAAGTAACATCAACGACTGTGAATGCAGGAGATAAAGCTAACGTCGGGCACTTGCAGATTCCTGGATAAAAAATAGCGGATAAACAAACAGGCATATTTTCGCACACTTTTGACCATATATCGCAGTGTTCCTTGATCTGAACGGAGTCTTGGATTCAGTTGATCGCGACGCTCTAATGGGCTGTGTTCTTCGAAAAGCAATGCCCCAGAATTGCGTCCACTTAGTGAGATCACTGTACCCAAATACCTGTGGTCGACTGAGAGTCTAAAACGAACTAAGTGCACCGTTCGTCACAAGCAGCGGTGCCTGCTCACAGCTGCAGATTCAATCAGGCCTGATAGGTCAAAGGGTATGAATTCTAGACAAAGCTCATTCTCACAGAGCCAGCGACTTGACCACTTCCTGTCTTTCTTTTTCTATCCATCCTCGCCCTGGGAGATGTCACTTCAGCAACTGACTAAGCAGAGGTGCCGTTAACTGGTCAGGACTCCTTGCTAGATGGCCGTTCCAGTAGGGAACTCGGGGCTTCCTCTCACTGGGGGAAAAAGTCGTCGCATTTCGTTTGATATCGACTTCCCGCCTCAGCTGGAGTCGAAGGCTCTGGTTAGGTTTCCTCAAGAAAATCCAGAAATGCCGCTGCCGCGCGGGTGAAACTTTTGTGTCACAAGTTCTGGTCTAGGTAGCCAAAGAAGAAACCCTTCGTCGGTATGAGTTGTCCCGATGTCCGTCGTGCGCTAAAGTCTTAGGTATGCTTTTGGTAAAACCTCATTCCCAATCGTTTTGTTCTTCCCCTCAGTCCCGTTTAATCCGCGATGCCTGATGAAATCTTTGAAAACGCACTTAGCGGTCTTTAAAACGTAGGTATTTAATGAGGAGCACTCTGGTGTGTAATAAAAAAATGCCGTTTTAAGGCCATTTTGTAACGATCTTTCCCCATGAGATAGTTCCTCTTTCATTCAGTCCATAACGGAAATCACCGTTTCTTCCAGTTTTTATTTTATTGTTTTATTGCATGAATTGGGCAACGTAATGCGTGTTTTATTAATTAATTAATTTTTTTATTGCACACCTAAGTGTGATGAACCGCAAACGGAGCGAACCACATAGTCACGAGGACCTGCAGTTCCATGATGGAAACCGGCAACCTAAGCTCCGGGACATGGAGTGGCGAACCACATAAGGCCCCGATAGGTTTGTCGTGGTATTTAACCGGACAACAGCAGAGCTGTGGCGGTAGCGGGGCTCGAACCTCGGACCATAGGGTCCAAGGCACGCCGGTGACGGCGACTAAATCACTGAGCCACCATCACCCACTGCAGTAGTAAAAAGAGTCGAGTTTTTTTTGGGAAAATCAACTTAATCTGTTTTTACAATATACAAAATCGCGACCTTCGTTGTCATTTATCACGCTTCAACTGTTCATTTTGATCATTGTACGGGATATTCATCGATTTCAAATTTCGAAATATGCCCGCATTTAGAACACAATTTCACGCGAACAATTGTTTTGCAATAACTCGTAATCATGCCGTTACAGATTGTGAGGGGACAAATCCTAGGGATTGGGAGGAAATCAATAAAATGTGAGGAATCGTTCACCTTGTATGTGCGTGTCTGTGTTTGTGTGTGTGTGTTGCACACCGCATTCTTAACTCTGTGCTTCCGGAGTTTGCAGTTATGTCGTGTAACCCAGTTCTGAGGGATCGGTTGTTGTGTGAAAATGGTTGTGTGTGCAGGCAGGGAGGAGTAGGTTTACGAACCTAGGGAAGATGAAGAGCTTGGATAAGATATTTCTGGGCACATTGTTCGGGGGTCGAATGCTTAATACAGATGGCCTCGACTATGGCCAACGTACGCATTCTAACGTTTTTGGACCGGTTCGGGGACCCGATAAATAATGCGGAGTGCTTCACTTGGGTTAACACGATGGCCAGTATCCACTAAGTGAGCGAGAATCGCACTGGTGATACATCCGGAACCACTTCGACTCAGCCAGCGGGGATGGTGTTCTTTCATGCGGATAGATAACTGCCCTTGTCGTACGACCGACGTAGAGTGCGCCACAAACGCGGCGTTGTATAGATCCATCATATCTTTTAATGAGGAGTACATACAACGCCGCGTGTACCGTAAGGAAACCTGGAGTGGCCAATACACGAACTTTTACAGCTATGTCCCGATCAAGCCTGATTAAATGTTTGGTATCTAGAGCTCGAAGAATCTGCTGACAAGAAGTATTGGAAGATGAACTCAAGTTTATCCCCAACGTGCTCAGAAGTAATGGCTATCCCGACCGCTTCATTCAACGAAACATGATGGAACAGGTACCGCCGTGAAACTCCGGCGGCCTGAGTACAGTCCAGAAGTGCCAAAGAAGAAGATTGCATCCATGACATTGCTGCAGTGTGCCAGAGTTGAAGGAGTTTGTGCCTTGTTAAGAATGCTATGTGTAGGCCATGTGAAAAGTCACCCGGCGCGAAAGAGTTGAAAAAATTCTACATGACCAATGCGATGCAAGTTCGGGGATCAGGTAAAACTGGTACGAGAGGAACGCCAGTCAAAATGTGAAAAGTACTTGTGGAATACAAACCTGCCGTCGGTTTTCAAATGTTCCAGCTGAGAATATTCCAGTGACTTCAGAATGCTTCTGTGCCGAAAACATTGATCAGCATTCGCACAAATATTCGTTAAAATTTTGGCTTCGATAACACGTTTGATGTCTACGGTATTTAAAAATCTCGTCACAGTTTGCAATTTTATAGGGACCATTTTATTCGTTGGAAAAACTGTGTACTGGCCAACGAAACCGTTAGTTCTTTCTTGTTGGGGCTTGAATCAGTGCATATGATTTGTTCTCACTGGACTTCGATCCGCTGGTCCTCGCTGTTACACCTTAGCTGCACTATCGGCTGTCAATACGTTACATTGTCATATCCTACATTATTTGCGAAACCTTTATGTATGCGATTTCCCTGCAGTTTATAATGACTTAATCAACCGAAGATGGCACACCCTCAGGACAGTTATCGTCAACCACGTAGCTCAAGAGTATGGGTTTTGACTCCCCATCTAAATTGTATTTCTGTATTATAGACGACTTGGGCCTATATTTCAGTGAAAAATGTGTTCACCGTTACAATGGGATAAAGAATGAAATGACAGTTCATGTACAACAAAGATAAAACTTAAGAAGTGATCATCATTGTAGGTTTAAAATTAGTTCCTTGCGGATCCTCACCATTTCAGTGAGAGCACGAGCCAGGTAGGTAACCATTGAGTTGCAATAAATGCGACAAAATGCGGGAGAGTAAGCAGCGAAAGTTGGATCGGGTTGTAGCGTGGGAACGGCATTCAGATAAATCGGGATTGAGCGGATTACTGGGGTCATTGAGTATCTTATGAGTGAAATTCTCACATGAAGTGATATGCAAATTACACAATTTTGTGAGCAGAGTGTTTAAAGGAATAAAAGAAACGGCTGATAATTACTAAACCGCGCCGTAGAGTAATGAAATCCTTTCTAAGTAGTCCAGGGAAAATAACGGGCGAACAATAAAGTATGACAGGAAAAATGAATTGATAAGCAAAGGAACATGCAGTTTCATGCCTGACGCGAAAATGTAGCTTGCATATTTGAAAAGATAAGCGACGTAGTCTACCAACACACACAAGCATATAAGGGGACCCCAGCAGATTGTTATCTATGGTGACTCATAGGTATTTGGTGGTATGTGTTCTGGTGACGTGTACGGAATTGATG
>UZAN01061164.1:0-10158 GCA_900618425.1 Echinostoma caproni
CACTCAAAAAACGGGGCTTACTTTCGATGACATGACAACTGATTTTAACCGTTGAGTATTCGTAAATGACAGCAGTTGATTCACTCCAGTTTTCGCTTACGTAACTTGCAACACCTCCACCTCGTTTACGGACACTCGCGGGGCGGTCAACCCGATACANGTAAAATTTCACTGGGGATTTCTTCATGTAGCCACAATCCCTGAAGTATAATAATTCCTAGGTTTTTGTACTCCTTTTTCTTTGTGATTTCTACCACCTCTTCGACTTTTCCCAACAGAGAATGAACATTGCTTGTTAAAAAGAGAGGAATTTGCATTTGACTAGTGCTGCACTGTCTGAGAGCGACTTGCCAGCCTGCTCGATGCTTTCTCTTTCCGCCGTTTTGTGTTTCGATCATCCGCTTGAATTTATTTCTCACATTATTGCAATATTTCACAAAAACTGCAGTTTGCGCGATAACACAACGATTTAATGAACGTGCTCGTGTAGGATAGCGTTTTGTGTCCTTGAAATTGATAACAATGCGATTTGATGAAGAATAAATCCACAAAAGTGTAAATATGATTTTCGAGATAAATAACGCGGCCGAATTCAAAGGCCCCGCTTCCAGAGTTCTAGGCTATTGGTTCCAAAACCTCTGTGGAATTCAAGATGCAAGATGTACAAAGCGGCAAAAGATTGCCAATCGACAGATACGAATAAAAAATGTTTTGCAATCCTTGTGTTGTTCATGATGCGAATACAAAACGTTCCTCAGCTTTACAGTTACAGCAGAAAACAAAGAAAATGAGTACGGTTACAGTTACGCAAGAAAATGAACCAAGAAACATGCATGCCTATGACAGGTAAAAAAGTTGTTTTTTGTTTTGTTTTTGCATATATATGCAAGTAATGGGCAGGTATTACACGAAGATGTTTTTTCGTGTGAAAAAATGCGTTAGTGATAAAAGCATTCCACAAAACGATTTGGAATACGGACTGAACGGCCGGTGCGAGTGGTCCTGTGGTTTGAACCAGCTAGAGCAGAACGCAGTGGAGGCATTCCTGAAATAGAGGGTAACGTGGCCGGGGTGTGAGGAATGATTAAACCTGGCGTGGTTGTCAATAGGGTGGGGGTTTTCGGTGTTGCGGTATCCATAGCATTAGGGTTGGTGGCGGTTGCCGTGATTGATATTGCGTCGACGTAAGCTGACTTTGTGCGATCGATGGAGACAATTTCACGATGACCGTTCCCATCGGTGACTTTCTGTTTCTCGTTGCGTCGGACAACGCGGTAAGGGCAGTAATAAGAAATCTGTAGGGGTCTGCGTACTGCGTCGCAACGAACCCAAACGTGTGTACAAGTCTTCAAGTGTGGATGTATGAAGAATACTTTTCCCTATGGGCGTATGACGACTGAGGTTGACTCGCGCGTGTGATGAGTAAGCCGTTGGACGTATTCCGGTGAAGCTTGAGGAGGGGCCTTCTTCGGCGGAATATACTCTCCGGAAAGACGGAGTGTTGTGCTATATACTAGCTCGGTTGGCGTGCATTTAAGATCATCTCTGATGACATTTCTTATTCCAAGTAGGACACTTGATATTGCCTCCGTCCATGAAATGACGGAATGTGTACTAAGTGCGGCTTTTAGTTGTCGATGAAAACTTTCCACAAGGCCGTTAGCTGCCGGTTGATATGCTGTGGTGCGTATACGTTGACACTGTGACAGTGCTGTCAGTGAGGTGAATAATGCAGACTCAAGTTGAGGGCCACGGTCTCCAGTCAACGTAGTAGGGCACTCCAAATTTGCCATCCAACGCTCGACGAATGTCTTAGTTACGGTCACGGTAGAGACGTCGTTAATTGGAACTGTTTCTGGCATAAGCGTGAAACGGTCCATGCAGGTCAGAAACTGAGTAACACCTTCAGATCGTGGTAACGGTCCCAATATATTTAAGTGTAAGTGACCGAACCTGGCATCGGGAGTATAAAAAGTACCGAGAGGGCTGGTGGTGTGTCTAGTTAACTTAGATTTTTGACAGGCCAACCAGCCAGGTGACAACTACGCACATCTTTTTACATTGATTACCAAACAAAACGTTGGCTGATTAATGTACACCTAGCTCTAATGCCTGGATCAGAAAGATTATGTAGGTTGTCGGGAGCTACTCTACGCATCTGCGCAGGTACCCAAGGACGAGGTGGGGTGTGTGAAACTCCACACAAGATCGTGCCCTCGGAAGCGGTTGGTGGCAAACGCTGAAGATTTAGAGAGGACTTCAATGGGTTTTGCAAGTCCGGGTCGGAATCTTGCGGTTGTGCCATACGTGTCAAATGAATCACGTTATCGTAAATTACCGCTATGCGTGAGACAGCATTGGCAAAGAAATTATTCATACCAGAAACGTGTCGAATATCAGTAGTACTTTGCAAAACAAAGCCCAACGGACGTATCTCTCGAGGAAAGTATCTGTCACTAGAGGACTTAAGAGCGTAAGTGAAGGGCTTATATTCAGTAAAGGTAACGAAATCACGACCTTCTAATGAATGACGAAAATGACTAACACCTAACTAATGGCGAATAGTTTGCGACCGAAGGTGCTGTATCTAGTGGCTGAGTCTAAAAAGCGTTATGAGGGAAACCTAAAGGTTGCCAGGCATTGTCTTACCACTGTTGGAGGACTGCATCGGCCGCGATCTGATCTCTCTACTGCCAACCTAAATAAATAAATAAATGTATATTTCACGAAGCCCGTGAAGTATGCGGGAAGCATGATCACATGTACAATAAAATCATATGTACAATAGTAGTGCAGGTATATGAAAGATCTCATCAGAAGAGATACACAGTATAGAATGTAAAGGAGTGGAATGAATACTGCAGTTCAAACGGAACACCAAGTAGATAAGGCCACGGAGGTAAACGACAAAGATGGAAGAATGCACTATGTAAGCATGTTAATCGAAAGTGAGAGGACAATGAGAGGTTTCAAAAATCGGCGTTGGAGGGATAAAATACGGAGAGACAGTCTGTTTATTAATGGATGGGGTAAGATGGAGACATATGGATAAAAATGAATAGGAAGGAGCAGTATAACGAGTTCATTCATTTGACAAAGTACATGTTTCTGTGTATGCAGCAACACAGCTTGCTTCTGAGAACACATTCATTGGCTTTCGGGTTTCGATCAGTCATAGAGTAATTTAGATTATTCAGGCGTTGGTTACTTTGATGTGGGACTGACTACACGCTGGACACTTGACCTTAAAACACCTTATAGGTGAGACAGGAATGTATTTCATGTTGATTTGTTTTGAAAATCCTTCCAAACCAACGATGAGTTTAGATGACATAATTCTATCCATGTGTTGCTTCACTATTGACCTTTCTCAATCACAAATACACCATCATTTTTTATCTGTTGATTTGATGCCCGCCACATTTCAATTTGGAGTGGTCAAAGAACGTGAGCGACTTACTGGATTTCTGTGGACATCATATTTGGCTCTTGCTTGCTTGAGTGCTTTTGGCCGCATATTTGAGGTTCGCTTTGTTGTACATTTTGTAATGATTTCCTTAATTCAGTACCGTAGAACACTACGAATCAATTGTGTTTTGTTTTGGGATTCGTACCGATTTTGGCTGCGCGTCACTCAATTGCGATTTGGTTGACATATAGGGTGTGTGATCCTCAACCTGGTCCGGAATACGAACGCATGTAGTCAAAACGGTGGATATACCCACGCCCAACAACCATTTCCGGAGCCAAATTGTGGGTGTAGATCCCAAGCCTTTGACAGATCCAGCCCAACCAAAGCTGAAACAGAACGGCAAAACTCGACAGCTAAGAAGGGTTGAGGGGAAAACACAATATGTCACAAAAATATATCCAGCGGTTTGATAATAATAATAAGTGTATACTTCACGGAGCCCCGTGAGGCATGCATAGGCATGACCAAATGTACAACATAATACTCCGTACAGGAGAGGCCCAAAATGGGGGGGAAAATTGAAGGTCGCAGTGAACATAATTACAAATGGAACACAAAGTGGACAAGGTATCAGAGAATAAGGATTGAGATGGCAGAATGCTCCAAAAGAGCAAGTCGGAATAATGCACGAAGGTATAAGAAAAATGCACCGAGAAAACAAAGCTCGAAATGATAAAGTAAAAATGCAGATACCCTTAAAAATCTGTAAACTTGGAACGCTTTACGAGTAAAATGAGAATAAGTCGTGAGTATCAATGCATACACAGTAGTTTGGCTCGTAAGTGTCACGGCATATTATGAGGGCAGATTGAGAGGTGTGGGGTTACCATAATAGGAGAACTGGGTGACTTGGATAAAGAACTCACCAATCATCATTATATTCCACTGATAGAGTTTTGAAGCTGTATTAATGTACTGAAATAGGCTTGAGACGTGAATGTGCCACAGAATTGAGTTACATGTGTCAAATGGAACATGAGATCAGGAGGATGTCAAGTAAGCGTTAATGGGTCACATTAGTAAGGAGTATGTACCAAGAGGCATCGTGTTCCACAGATTCAGCTTCGAAGCTGAATTAGTGTACTGATAAGATTTCAATTGAGAAAGTGAACACTGCTACCTGGTTAGCATGTTCCACAAGGATCTTGATCTGCCAGTAAAACAATATTGGAGACTGCTGATTTAAAGTTATCAAAATCCTGTTGTGTTGCTGGATCCAAGTCGATGATCTTGGGGTTTCCCGTAAGCAGATCCGTGAGTGGACGAACTACCTTGGCGCTTTGTAGAATGAACCTACGGTAGTAGTTAATCATTCTTAGGAAATGATGGAGTTCGGTTGTATCGGCAATCCGAATAACGTTCAATGCGAATCGCAATGTCCAAATTCGACTGAACCAATTTCCAGCACGTAGGAAAACAGTTGAAAGACAGTTGAAATTTCCTTTCTATTATAGGCATACATCAATACACATTTGCGACTTACGAAACCGTCGTAGGTCTCCGTTACAAAACGCCAAACAATAGAGCAAATCACGAAGCGAGACCACGAAGATACTTAGCGGGTAAAGAGGAGGCCGGTAAAAACAACTGTTAAACGTTGAGTTCATAAAAGAGAAAGAAGGGATAAGAAAAGGAGGATAATGGGTTTAAAAATGTAGTGTGCACAAAGGCTTTTGAATACCGTCACATCGTTCGCTATCTTAGGCGGAGAAAAATTGCGAATTGCTTCGATTTTGTCCTCGACCGAACGGAATCCTTCACGATGACCTAGAAACACTCGTGTTCGTCAGTCTCCCTACTTGAAACAATTGTCATCCAAATATGGAAAAACGAAATCTTATCCGCGAAGGACCTCATCGATGAAACTTTGAAACGTCTATGTAGCATTTCGTAATCTGAAAAGCATTTAAAGGAATTGGAGAAGTCCAAATGGGGTGATGATGGCAGTCTTAGGTACATTCATTGAGTCGACAGGTATCTGGTTATAAGCCATAACTAAAGCAATCTTACTAAAGATCGACTCACACTTAAGACTAGCTGCTAAATCGTGGATGTGCGGGATCGGATAGCGATCCTGGATGGTGGAACTGTTAATTCCACGGTATTCTTCGCATGGGCGCCATTCTCCTGCGGCCTCTTTAGGCAGTGGAGTTGCGAGGCCCGCTGAATTTTGAAGGACGTATTATACCCGCACAACTTCGAACGCTCGTTTGGCTAAATCCAACGACGTGCGTGGCAATGTACTGGTGGACCGCGTGTGACGATCGTATGAGTAACCGATGTGATGACCGGTGACAAAATTGAGAACCACCTTCAAACAAGCGTTGCAACCCAAAATGTACATCGTTGTTTAAGACGGAGCCTATTGTCACAGCAGCAGTTGCTAATCCTTTAACAGAATTGGTGCTGTCAAGGAAGGGCTTGCCTGTGTCGACAGTGAAGCCGTGATGTGCTAGGAAATTCATTTCAAGAATAGGAAACGGGACTTCAGCAATCAAGAATGACCACTCAACTGCTTTGGATAGGTTGAAGTCTACAGTGAGGTTATTAGTACCAAATGTACGTACAATTAAACCGTTTGCTGCGGTCAAGGTGAATGCTTGATGCGGGATCCAAGCTTCAGTGGAGGAAGAAGGAATCATACTCATTTCCGCACCGCTGCCCACGAGGAAATATACACCGCTAATGGAGACCCTAACGTGGAAAATGCGATCCATATTCGCATGTAAACGGATGATGCGGTGATCAGTCGTCGGTTTAGTCCTTCCCCGCATTTAATTGACCCTTCCACTAGCACGGGTGAATGCATTTGGCGGCATCCTCACCGAAACGCGCGTGATATCAATAATACTTTTGACTATTTTTGGGTGACTTATATTTACGGCGACTGCTTGATGGCTGTTTCGCACTGAATTGTACGCCCCTAGAACTTCTGTCTATGCTGAAGTCTTCTAGTTTCTCAATAAACGCTTGAAAGAGGCCGTCGGCAGACTTGGCTGGAGGGACAAAGGACACGATCGCGGAGACTGTGGGTTGATGGTTGCATGGCATGATTTGCCATAACCGTTAAACGCTCCATGGGCATATCTTGCGCTGACGTAAGAAGGCACTGAACGTCCTGTGGTAACCACAGTTCCCTAACAAATGCATCATCGTTTGGAATGTTGCCCATTTCGTTGCACATAAGCCTCCAAAGCTGCAGAGGTTTACAGTCACCCAAGGGCATGTCCTGTAGAATGCGGCGAATGCGAACTTTGTTACAGCTTCCCGTGCATTCTAGTATAGTGTTTCGTAAGCCTTCCAAAGGCCCATCTTCGAGAGGTTCTAAAACTGTGTTCGAAATCCCTGCTACCAGGTGTTCTAGAAACGAATAGATAACATGATGTAACTTTGTCTTTGACGACCTAATGTTCCTAGTTGCATAATGTAATTTGAGGACTGGAAACCACGCACTAAGGTTAGATGAACAAAAGGGTGGCGGATAGAATGTGGCGGCCACCACGAGAGAAAGGTCATCGAATTAAATCAAATAACCCATAAACAAAAATCAATGAATAATGGTATAGACAATATACACTCACAGTTAATTCTAACAAAAATGTAGAGTTTAAATAGGACAAGTTGGAAGCAACAAAACGCGGGTTTATTCAAAATGTTCAAGGTATTGCGCTACACCACAATCAACGTGTAATAATTTATCGCTTGCTTTGGATATACTCAATCATTCCAAATACCACTCTCCACGGTTGACTATCCTATCTCCCAAGTACTTAAAACTGTTTCGGTGCTCCCTGAGCACTCTCATCTCTTGTCTCACTTTAATCGTTCCACGTAGGATCCTGCTCAACAACGTTAGCTGTAAGTTTTAGAACATTTGCATTGAAACAGCGCATGAAGCGCCAGGAGCTAGCAGGATCTCCCTCGTAGGTCACCAGGTCTCCTTTAGGGAGGTTAATAAGCGTGTTGCCAAAACTGTCAGTTCCTCGAATTGCCACCGGTGATCGACTGGTGGTGGCTGATCCGAGCAGGGTTTGAAATTCAGGCACCTGGCATGCAGCGCTTCCTTGCCAATACTCTATTTCGGATTGGACAGCCACTTCATAGAAAGGTTTCATTGAGTTCGGTCTCAGTGTAATGTCGGGAGCAAATTTTACTAGCAAAAGACTTGGCATCACGTCACCTTTATTCGCGTGATGCACCAAACGAACATCACGTTATGCGACGTTCGAACCCGAAGCAATGCGCAGAGTTGTCAGCTCCAACTCCAGCTGTCTGATTCTCTCTTCCGCCAGTTCCAACTTGGAAATCGACGTGAACTTCTCATCACAAAGTGATGGTGTATTGCATTCAGGAGTACAAAATTTCTTCTAGTCTACTTTGTTACGGGAACGATACCAGATATAACGCACGACGAAATTTGAATTGCGCTTAAGGAATCTACGAACAATAAACAGCTAATAGCAGGAAAACAACGCGTAAGGTAGGATGAATGAGCTAAGTTAACGACGGCAGCTAGAAGTAAACAGCGATCTTGTGAATCTAGACTAAACGCGCGGTCTGGGCAGAAGAAACGGCTTTGGGCAGTAGTAATAATATTGAACTTGGTTCTATAAATAATTACAGTGTCAAATATATAAAAATGGGCACTCGCGACTAGATTGACACGACGTCGATTTAACTAGCGCGTCAAGGTCAGAACAGAAAATCAACAATTATAAAGGGCAATGATGCAGTTAAACAAAAATAGGAAAAGAGGGAAAGCATATAAATTTTAGATCTCGTATAGAGCGCAACGAGTTGGGATATGGTGTAGCCCAAAAAACGGCTAAATGTTAAAGTTTGGATAATGAACGATTCTCAAATCTTTTACAGTGGGTATGCCATGCCCTTACCACAACGGTGAAGCGAAAATACCAACTGAGACGCTAATATTTTCGAAACGAATAGAAAACGGCTCGAAAATCTCAAATATGTGGAACAAACTCAACAAAACTAAAATAAATTCGCGCGCGATTCGGTCTCCGCGTGAGCTTAGGTTCTGTTTTTACATGTTTTCATTTGTATATAGATTGCTGGTAGTATTTGCTCCTGTTACTGTTTAGGCAATTTAGCAATTGCAACATACACCAGATTTATAATCCATCCGCCCCGCCATCCAGACTTATCCTCCTATTCCACCTTGCTCCTATAATTATAGACTGGTCTCTCCCCTTGCTATACTAGTCTAATTACTCAACAATCTTCGATTGCGCTACACCACAATCAACGTGTAATAAGTTATCGCTTGCTTTGGATATACTCAATCATTCCAAATACCACTCTCCACGGTTGACTATCCTATCTCCCAAGTACTTAAAACTGTTTCGGTGCTCCCTGAGCACTCTCATCTCTTGTCTCACTTTAATCGTTCCACGTAGGATCCTGCTCAACAACGTTAACATGCCAGTGCGCGGAACCAAACGTGCCTTGAAAGCCCCTAACCCTACTCCCACCCTACCGCGCTGTACCATACCTCTAATTAATTTCTTAGATAACGCAAATAGGAAAGCAACCCTGCTTCAGCGTGATCTCATGACCATCTCATCAGAGCTAACCAGCATCAATGAGGTTACCGCCAAACTCACCCCACTTACACTACTCCTCGATTCCTCCCTTCTCAAATCGACCAATGCCATCTACTCTATGTGGGTAAATTTGTTGACAGTATCACAACTGAAGTTTGCAACCGTTTGTCTAATCCAAAAAATGCCCTTGTGCTCAACGTTCCTGATAAGATACCGCTGGCAAACATCAAAACCGTTCTACTTAGGGCTTGTGGCATGGAAACGCAGCCGTGTCACTGTATCCGACTCAAGGAGAACAGTCCACGCTACTCCTGTCCCTTTCTATTTAAATTCGCTGATTAATCGTCAGCCAAATATCTCATGAGCCGGCAATCCACAGTAGCCGCAAATACGAGCTTCAAGCGGATGAAAATCCTACAGGACAAGACCGCCTTGCAAAGAACCCTACTTAGGCAATCACAAACTAGACTAACAATTAACTCACCGAAGTCTACAGTGACCTCACCGAACATACCTATCCCTATCCCTTCCACTGACTGCACGCCATTATCCCCGGATCAAGCTAGATTTACATCTACTGTTGACCTCGATCACACACCCACCCCCAATTAACGCATGCCTAAACGGCGAAACGTTGCAACTAAGTTGCTTCATCCGAGGCCAAGCCCCTCACCGATACTCAGCACCTCCCACACCCCAGTCAAACATAGCAGACTAACCCCCCTTATAAAGTTACATAATAGCCCCCAACCAATTCCTCTCTTGAAAAACCCACATACAGAAAACCCTGGTCACCCCTGTTTCCAACATCTCTCCTTCCCCAGTCAGCAACACAGCAACAACATGCCCTACACGTGGCCTCGCGATGTCGCCCTGTGTTTCTCATCCACATTCGCCGCGCGTTGGTGGCCCCTCCTGTGCTTCACTTCTAAACCCCAATCTCACCTATAATCTACTTAACGTCCGCGAGAATGTCACTCAACCCGACCGCGGCACCCCGTCAACCCGCCGACACTGATAGTTCATCACTACAAAGAACAACGGCAACCGCAGAATTTTTTCAAAATCCTTCCGAACCCATAATCATTTATGGTGAAATAACTTTATCTGTGTATTGCTCTT